>PVJO010031628.1:0-14106 GCA_004026905.1 Hystrix cristata
CCATATATTCACTGAACAAATATATTTTAATCCACTGAGTAATGATGAAACATGGAAAATAAAATTATGAAGAAAAGAGATGCTGAGATTTGTGTGGTGGAGGAGATGGGCCATGGGCAGAACATTAAGAATAAAATGCCCACTTCATGACAGAGTTTATCTCCCACCAGCCAAGCATGCTAGATCCTTGTTGCGTTCATCTCCCTTGCAGCTAGTGTGTGTGGCAGCGTGAAACAGGTGTGGCATATATTTCTGTACTGACTAGTGAAACTTGAGTAACATTTGCCAGTGTCCTCTCAAAAAGTTTTTCTTCTATAAGGAACCGTGAAGCAGTGAGGGACAGACCCATCCTGTCCAGCTGCAGCTGCCTCACACCTACAAGGAGAAAGCTGAGCACCCCACAGAGCACTCATGTGCCTGCCTTGCTGAATTAACCCTAAAACTTCCAATATGCAGCCTTCCTAAGGAGAATAAATAAATCCTCATTTTTCATTTACAGTTAGCTGGATATTCAGTACTTAATTGCTACTAAGAGAACCACATTGGTTGTGTGGACTAATAAATAATTGGGTGAGGAATAACTTTAAACAAAGCATTTGGACTGCTGAGGATGGAGCTGCTGAACTGGGAGTTTGTCATTTTTTTAATTTTGTTTTTAAAAGGGAAAGGATTTCTACATATCTATTTAGACGATGATTGGAAGGGTCTCATACACAATGAACAGATTAATAACATGGAATAGTGCAAACTGTCTTTACAATAAGACTCCTAAGAGTGGGAGAAGGGCACATGTCCACTTCCACACAGCTACACAACACCAGAACCTCTCTGGAAGTTCTTTTTTATTTTGACACTCAAATCATAAACACTTCTGGTCTTTCTCGTACCTCGGATTGGTTCTTCCCACTCTCCTGTGCTTTGTCTACTTTTGTTGAAATTCCTAACATTGAAGTAGACCCAAGAGCTCAATACTTAATCCTCTTCTACTTTCCATAGCTTTAAACACTACCAATATAAAGATGACACCCAGATGTATATTTTAGGCCTTAAATGATAGCTGGACTCTGAACTGCCTCTTGCATGTCTCCATGTAGGTGTCTCCTGAACTATTGATTCTGCAACTACCACCTCTCCCTGCCTCTCCTCACCACATAGGCACACATGGAAAAACCACATTTCTCCTACTTCTAAGCCATCACTTCCGGTAAGTGCCAATCTCATTCACTTAGATGCTTAAAGACCTGAAGTCATCCTTGATTTCTCACTTTTCATCATCCCACCCACTTCTGCAAATATTCATTCCATCAATCAGAAAGTGTTACCAAGTTTACTTCTCACACATCCAGATTCGGTCCACTTCTATCTCCCTCAAGGTTCTCCACACCATCATTTCCTCTCACCGAGTCTAGGAGAACTTTCTATTCCTGATCTTGCCCGTGTACACTTCAGTTCCTGGCACCCAAAATGGTCTCTTATAAGTACAGATCAGATCGAGTCTATAGAACCCTCAAAACCTGCTTATTTCATGTAAAACAGAAAGTCTCTAGCTCCTTAGCATGACCTTCAGAAACCTGGGTCGTCTTGGTCATTGTCTCGCCAGTTCCTCCTTTGGTTCCTTCAATTGTTTCATTCAGGCCACACCTCTCTTCTCCCTGCTTTGTGAAAACCACCCTGCATGCATTAACCTAGCTCGAGGCACTGATGCTTGCTGTTTTCTTTCTCTGGTACTATTCCCTTTGACTTCAGGATGGCTTGGTTCCTCAGCTGAAATAGAAGTCAGTGATGAAAATGACCATGACGAGACAAGGACGATGATGAGGAGGAGGAGGATGATACCTAATTGCTTCCATTCATTCCCCAATTCATTCTCCATTCAGCTCTGCCTTTGGTGAGTGCCATGGAAGAATATCCCCTGCTGATTACAACACCCAGATTCCCTTTCCCCAAATTGGGTTGGGTGGCCTGATAATAAGCACTGCTGGAAGAATAAAGGGTGGGAAGGGGTCTGGAAGGATAGCGTTAGCCATACCCCATCCCACCCACCAGCTTTTTCCCAGTTGGGAAACTCTTCTAGAAAGGGTCACCATTCTTTATGAGCAGAGCTCTTATCAGGGGATCCAGTACAGAGAAGCAGATAAGGGATTCAGAAAAGACTCATCTTTAAGGTAAAATACTGATAACTGAAAGAAGGTGGCGTGTCCAGCACCGCTGCACATTGGCAATCTCCTTCTACAGACACTGCCCCTGCAAGCCTCTGTTAAATAAGGCAGCAATTTATTGTGTGACCATCGGCAAATTATCCAATCTCTTCAACTCTAAGGTAATGTTTTTATAATTTGAAATATATACGCCTACCTGGAAGACTGTTTTGAGCCTGAGAATTAAGCTTTAGTTAAACTGGAGCATTGTAGTTAAGAAATTCTACTACAATACCAAACAAAGCAAAAGACAATGCTTGATAGAAAACCAGGATAGCTCTTCACACAAGTAAGTTTTATATATGCAAGTAAGTTTTTGCATGTTGCTTGTCTGAAACGGCAGATCAAAACACAAACGAAAACATTCACGATAATGTTATCATAAAGTATTATAAAATGCAATATAATGCTGAAAACACAAATTAATTATCAGTTCTATTTAAGTAACGAATGTAATTTCTAGATCATAAATCAACTATTCAAAAGTTATCTTGTCATGATTGGAAGAAGAGATGGCAGAAATAAAGGTAGAATAAATGTATATTAGAACTGCATGAAATTACATCAGTGGTTCATTTAATTCAAGCAGAAATATAAGTTTTATCTTCCATTTTATGGATATTAGAGCCTATCCATTTTGATGAGCACTATTACCTGCTATCCTGTTATACGGACAAGTAGCCACCATCTATCAATTGTTTTATCTAGGCATAGAGTATAATATCAAATATGAAGTAGGCTTTATAGTAAACTTAAAAAGCAGACACTGAACTTTCAGAAAAGATGTTAAGTCAGAATTTTATGAATAAATTGCAATTTTAATTTTATATAATATTTTTGTTATAATCTAGTAATATAAGATTTGTAGAAGGTGCTCAGTATATGTGCTAGTTTGTAAATATTTTTGATCAGTGTTTTCAAGTTAAAATTATATATAATTATCCAACGAAATAAAATTGAGAAAAAATCATGAGAGAATTAATAACAAAATGTCAATAGCTTATTACCTAAAAAAGTATGTTCATTGGCCAGTTAAGTGAGTCATTTGTAGAATGGCATGCTGTTAATGAGTAAGTATGAGTAGGTATGAATTATCTCTTTAGAAACTGTATTACTTCAGGAGAATTTGATCCCTTCTAGTTCTGTACAGCATTACAATTTTCGGTACCTAATGGTTATAGGTTTAACTGGCATAATAGCTTTTCTACTGAGAAAATACAAAGAACTGTTCCCCAGAAAAATAATTCCAACTTAATAGTAATGTTTACCCTTTTTCCTCCCATAGCAACAAAATCATAAATTGGCAGAAAAGTAAATATTACTGAAAGTTGAGAACTACATATCAAAGTCCAAGTCTGAATGTAAATTTTAAAGATCTGCTATGGTCAATCAAATATGTAATGGTTCTCCATAGTCAACTACATAATCTATAGATATTTGGGCCAAATGTTATTGATACTGCAAATAGAAATACGTGTCATTTACTACTTTCTGCCTTCTCATTAAATGCTTTCAAAAGTAAGAAACGGTTTGTAGAAAAATCTCAAAGCAATAGAAATCATGATAAAATCACATAAAACATTATTGAAAGTAATTTTTAAAAAGCAAAAATGACAGAGAGCTTCAATCTATCCATTTATGAATATATATGTCATCAAAGGAAAAATAAAATTTGTCATTCCACTTAAAATAGCATGTTTCCACTTTAAAATATATAGTTAATCTCTTCCCCTAGAAAGATTTGCAATGCAAGAGTTTGATTACAGTTTGCTTCAAACCACTCTGTCATTTCCTCTAAACTTGTTATGGTTACAGGAAATTAGTTTAAGGCTGAGGTTTGCTGGCTTGTGTAAGCATAGTTTTTATCCAAGTAATACTATAATAAACAATGCAGGAGTATAAATTTTGAAAGTGGTAAAACTATTACTAACAGGCAAGTCATTAATATCCTTAAATTCAAGAATTTTAGAATAAATTATCTCCCACAGTGTTATCATGAACTCTTGCAATATTTTGATCAGTAAAATTAATCAAATACATTCCAAAAGAATTTCAGTTTTTCTTTCAATATCTTTTAAATATTTGTGGTAATTTCTAACCTAATCCTAAGATATAACAATTACTGACATTGTTCAAGAAAACTTACATGAAATTTAAAGTCTTTAGTACAGACATCACTATACAGTCATTTGATAGTTAGCAGTTAACAAAAATTAGTTGGTAGGAAACTGTTTCCTGGGAGAAAATAACTCACACTGAATGTTACACATTATTATTGGTTAGAAACAAGAATGATGCATTCTGCCTTATTAAAAAGAGGGACTAAACCAAGTTAAACCTAGAATGAAAATGATAACAAAGAATTCAATGAATAATTTCAGAGGAAAACACACATTTAATACATTTTCAATACAACTAAAATAACTCAGTGTTCTCCAAACATCCAAAATCTCTTCTAGTTCTTTATAGCATCACTATTTTCAATAATTAATGACTTTTAAATCAAGAATAATTTGATGATGTACTCCACATAAATCATTGCACGGAAGAATCACTCCATGGAGGTAACAGAATTAAGTTGTCGTTGTTGCATTTTTTTTCAAACCACAAGGACACTTTTGTTTCTCCAAATTTAAATTAATTGGTGTTTACACGTGTTTTTACATAACCTGAGTGCAGGTGTCATAGTTTTGACATTAAAAGGGCTAATAGGCAGCTCAATTTTCTATAATAAAAAATTATAAAGGTTTATTTCAGAACGCAAAAATGAGATTAATATAGAAAGCATCTAGTCATTTGTTATGGCCTGGAGGTTTAACAGATTTAATTTACTCTTCATATACATTATTTTGCAGGTGAATGGACAGTGCTTTTAACAGTGCAAAGTAAACTTCAGCTTGTCCAAGTATGAGGAACAAGTGCATGCTCTCTTGTGTTATTTATCCAGGGACTTAATTTCATAAGAATGAAGCATAAAGTATTCTCTCAACCTTAAGGTAATTCTCTGTGTAGTTTCCTAGATATTTTTTTACTTAATTCTCCTTCATCCTATGGAATAATTTTCACAAGTTTATAACCAATTCTTCATATAATCTTGAAACCCAACAATAAGACTTGACAGTTTTAGGAATTCATTCTTCAGTGTTTCCTAAATAAATGTTAAAGGAAAACTAAAGAATAGGAAGAGGAAGAATCTACAATGAGAGGGAGACTACAAACTGTACACATAAACTTTGCTAACTAACCATTAAGCATACTTCAACAAATAACTTTCCAAAAACTGTCAGACCTTTCACAATGCTAGTACAAAATGTAAATATTAAGGATTAATATCAATATTTCCCCCAGAATCTTTGATGAAGAAAATCTTAGAGTGTGAGTACTTCTGATTGTGTTTCCATTAAATGAAATTCGTGAAATATTGAAAACTTTACAATTAAGTCTGTTTTTGATGAATGTCAAAAAAAAAAAGAATTCTAAAAATACCCACACAAAAAGTTTAATTTTTACTGTTCTCACTAACATATGCCACTGTTTCTTTTTCTTACATTCAAAGAAAAAGAAGCAACGTCCAGTATCCATTAACCTCTGAAGGTGGGTATTTTCATCTTTTCTCTTTACTGAATAATTCTAATGACGTCAAACTTTCTTCAGAATTTCCATTTTAAAAATCAATGCTCCCTAAATCATCTACAGTTTGTCTATGACATTCTTAGTAATTTCAGCCCTATATTTAAATATAAAACTGTACAAAAATAAGTAGAATATTTTATCAATTATTCATTAATTGTTAACAGATATCAAGATCATGATCATGCTAATTTTTAAAAATACAAAAATATGAGCTCTATATTATACTGCACAAGAAATACTGCATGTTATACTGCGCTCCAACACTAGTTGTTGTAGTCCACAACTAATTCTGAAGAAATCCGACAAGTCTCTTTCATTTGTTTGTTTGTTTTTTCCTTGTCTCTATTTTTTTTCTTAAATGTATATATTTTGTTGTTGTTCCATTTTTCCCAGGGATCGAACTCAGGGCTTTGTGTTTGCTAGGCAAGCACTCTAACCACTGAGCTAAATCCCCAACCTCTCTTACATGGTTCGAACAGGAAAGACAACTTTCAGAGGACCCAATTCTTTACCACCTTCTTTAAACTCTATCTTAACCTGGAAATTAGATTTCTGCCATAGAAACTTCACTGCAGAAAATATTTATGTATCCATGATACAAGATCTCCTCCACTGTCAAATGAAAAATTCTTTGGTTTGGGGTTTGGGGATTTAGCTCAAGTGGCCATGAGATCAATCCCCAGCAATTAAAAAAAAAAAAATACGGTCTAAAGGAAGAAAGAAAACACCATTAAAATGAAAATTTTCTCTGAACAACAAAATAATGAAAAGCTTATTCTTATTTCCTCAGGAGAAAAATATATTCTTGTTCACCTGCTACAAACCCCAATGAGTGAATCCTGCAAGGTAACCTCCCTTTACATTAAATCCGCCATGTTAAAAACAAAATCCAAAATACAGTACCAGACTTCATAGTCTTTGGGCACTTAGATATGTTTGGAAACTCAGTTTAAAGGGTGAAGTAAAGTGTGAAACAGACTGTTAAATTATTGTTTGACAGAATATAGAACTGGAGATAGAGTTCAGGGTGGTAGTGATTAAAGCATAATTGACAAAAGAGAAGACAAAGGCAGCAAAGATGGTAGACTAAGAAGCAGCACGGGTGTACGGGTGTGTGTGTGTGTGTGTGTGTGTGTGTGTGTGTGTGTGTGTTGGAGCAAAGACCACAGCTGAGGCAAAGCCAGGAGTGACAGTGACAGAATCCACAATGATAAACAGCAGTAGCGGTTCCTGTGTAATAACAGGCATATTTGCATTCTGGGGCCGGACTTACCAGGAGTCAAAAGTGGGCTGCCAAATGAAAGAAAAAGCAAGCCCACTAAACTCAGTGAAGAATCAGGTCGGAGTAGGAACGACTAGTTCCAAGGCAAGTGCCAAGGACCATAAGTGGAATTAGCAGGAAGATCAAAGAACTGCACACAGGAGCACTTGATAAATTCCAATATATGTGTTGTATCTTCAACATTTATTGATGTTCTTAAAAGAGTCTTGCATCTCCTCATTCCGCCTTAAAATATTTCAGATATCTACAGGTGATAAGGCCTCCCAGTGGGAGTGCTGGGGAAAGCAGAGATTGCTATAGGAGACACAGCGCTTTGGGGTCGGTGGGTAAAGTCAGGAGCTGAGGCGCTGACTGCAGAACTGGGAAAGAAGTTGCTGTGCACCAGTGAGGAGCAAAGTCAAGCTGTTTCAGATACGGGTTATTTCTAGGCAGACCAGGGGATTTCACCTTATCACCACATTCCAAAATGGAATTTTGACCGTCAAAGTGTTACCTACTGTAACATGATGTCATTACATAGCTGTGTCCGTAGCGTAGGAATCAGAATCCAATGCAAGAAGTTTTAATGAGTAAGTCTCATGATCTGGGCAGGGTGAAGAGAAATAAAAGGAAATGTTGAATCATTCAGAGAATACTAACTAAAGGAATTTATTACTGGCCTAAGGACAAGTGAAGAAGAATCTTAACTGGTGTACAGGAGCCATCCTATCAAGGCTGTAGTAATGGAAGGATGCAGTCACTACTAGAAATCATGGCCCAGATTCAGAAAGAACGAGGCTAAAAATCACCCAAACGCTTTCCTAGTCTCTATTCTCATGCTACTGATTCCTCTACTGCATTTCTACAAGAAGTTTGCTCTCAGGGGAGCCTGGCTAGGAGTAGCTCAGAGAGGAGAGGGTCAGCCTCTCGAGTCATAGAGAACAGCAGAACATGGATCTGGATGAGGTGGTCCTGGATAATAAACAATTGATAGACAATATCCTTAAGGAGACATACAGTTCAACTATGCCTAGAAATAAACTCTAGACCACAAATACAACATGCTTCCCATTTGGCTTCTCAGTACTGTGGGGTCCTCAGATTATGAGAGATGGGTCACGAGTGCTAGGAAATTCAGACCGATTAAAATCTGTTCCAGAATGCACATGTGTACCATGTATTATTTGTCAAAGAATGGGAGCCATTAAACAGAACAAACAGAAAATGTGGACGGAGTAGTCATCTTCTATTTGTTGCTAAAAATACTGTGAAAAACTTTACTATTAGAACATGTATTCTAGATATAGTAGCTAATCACAAGTAATTCTGAATTTACTGTTGCCTGGAAGAAAGTTTCTTAAACACTGAAAACTAGATAAATAGCTATAAAACAGAGTGGCTTTGTATCTTATTTCAGAATATTTTATATGACAGTATTATACTGAATACCTCAGAACCGAGAAAAGCTCTCATGGAGCTAGAATATATTTTCTAATATTAAATATATTTTTGTTATTAGAATATTTGAATAATGAGAATGAAAAATTATTTTGCTGTTCAAGTTGGTCATTTACAACTGATCTCATGACTGCTTAGCAAAGACTAAACAATAATCATTTCTTTCTTTTATCTCAACCAGTGCTGGATTCACTTCAGATTTAATAAAATGATTTCAAAAGAAGTTTTAGACATGCTCAAATGATGCAGAGCAGGAGTTGATTTTGTTCTTGCTAGGAGTTGATTCTGTTCTTGAAGGTGTTCAGGGTAGAATTTCAAAGAGCAGGAAGACATTTTGGTACAGCTGGATCTCTCTCACCAAAAGCTATTGTTTCCTTCTCACAATATTCCACTCTCCTTAAAAATGATGCAACCCTTCTTGATCAAAAGCATGTACTACATTTCTCCCCATCTTTTGTTGAGCTGGTTATAAAATATCATCCAGTAATACTTCAGGGACCATAGACATTTTTATACTTATCTTTAGTATTAAACAGTATCAAACTTTCTAAAATAAAAACACCATATGTTTAAAGTGGAAATTATACCTTAAAAGGGTAAGTGACTTTTCAAAAATAAGATCAACTTTTCTATGGTAGATGATGAGGATGGAAAGAGGAAGATTGTGAGAAATGGTAGATACACTGAATACACAGTTAAAAAATTATGCCAGCTGTGAAAACTATACTGTATATTATATGGTGGAAGGTATTAAAATTGTACAACAGAAAAGAATGAATGAACAAAAGAGGTAAGTTATGACTAAGGTGGACAGTCAGGAAACAGAATTGCTCCTTTCCATGGGAGCCTTTGTTGCCACTTTTCTAACACTTCAGTGGTTGAAAGGAAATCAAACTGCGAGAACTTACTGCCACTCCAGTGAGCCCTGGGGGATTTGTCACAAATTTGGAACCTGAGTGGCCTCAAGCTTCACAGTCTGGCCCTCAAAAGTGACAGAAATCAAAGGGACCAACAGAGAAAGTGGAGCATTAGTTACACAGAACTGCACACCAACATATTTTAAACTGTGGGAGAATTTCTAGCCACATTTTCAGTTCAGCATTAGACCAAATGACCAAATAATTTCCTCCAAAGCATTTGCTATACTAAGGAGTTTCTGACAACAACCATTATTTTGTAGCTATTCACAGATAATTCTGAACTTATTCTTGCCAACAACAAAGGTTCTTAAACTCTAAAAATTGGATAAATGACTACAAAATAGATTGATCTCGCAACTCTTTTTAGACTATTTTATATGATAGCATTTTACTAAAACTCAGAAAGGAGAGGTACAATCAAAAAACATAGCTTTTGAGCCCAGAGACCCAGTGACCACCATGAATACTACAACCTGTTCTAGAAGTAGATTACACACAGTGCAGTTGACTCCAACTCCATGACACTCTCTAGTCCCTGAATTCTGATATCCTCACCAGAAAAATTCTTCTATTCTTTGCACACTGAACAAAAATATACTAGTTTAAATATTGACTTAAACATTGTCTCACTCTAAATCAGTGTTTCTTAAGTGAGGTTCATGGATTGCAATCACCTGGAGTGTTTGATCAAAATGCAAATTCCTCACTCCTATACACTGGAAATTCATACTGTTTATTTCAGTAATGAGAATATGAACAAGGGAGTATGTATTGTTATGTCTTTGATTCTTTTAGAAGTTTTTAGGGGGAAAAATGAGACCTTAAGGAAAGAGGATTTGGGGAATTTCATCTGAGTTGAAAAACTGTGTAATATGAATGGACCATAATGAATAGTTTTAATCTCATAATTCTCACTCCATCCAACACCCATCTTTCTGTTAAAGACCTTAGATTAAAGTTAATGCTACAATTCTACATGATTACATATTTTCTGCTTCTATAGGCTAGAAGGAAAAAAGAGCTAAGCTTATTTTGGCTAATTCATACATACTTTTTAAAATGCCCTAATAGTTCTAAATTTCATAATTTTTATATTAAATTTGAAATAAATCATAATACAAAGCAATGAAGTTTTATGGACTGTTATATAAATAACTTTTTGCACAAATACAAATTACCCAACTTAAGTATGAAGAACTTCTGTCTATTTAAGAAATTTTCCTTTAAACATACAATGTTATGGAAATTAGTGCAGGAAAAATCAGATTTATATATATATGTTATATATATATGGAGGGAACAAAATAATAACTATATAAAGATGAAATTATAATGCCCAAATTTTACAAATGATTAAATCTATGTAGAACAGATTATGAACTTGGTTGGTTATAAACACTTGACATAAAAATAAAAACTTCTATATACCAAGAATAAAAAAATAGAAAAAATAAATAGGCACAATATAAACAAAGCATAAAATAGCTAGGCATATAAGAAAGCTAACAAAGGCTGGGTGTGGTGGTGGGCACCTGTAACCTCCGCTCTTGGGAGGCTGAGGTGGGAGGATCACTTCAAATTCAAGGCCACCCTGGGCTTGAGGAGTTCAAGACCAGCCTGAACTACACAGTGAGACTCTGTCTAAAAAAGCTAACCAAAAAGTGTAAGTTTCACTGAGGGATCTTCCTCCTTCCCCCTTCTTTTTCCTTATGAACAATTAAGCCACAGTAACTGGGCAAGGCAGACAAGGCAAGCTATCTCAGGAGGGACCACGCAGCTCTGTGGTGCCCATGGGCACGTCAGATCTTAAGCAGGTTGAGGAGCAGTTTCTCGCAGGAACGGAGGCAGGAGTGGGAGTCGTCAGGAGTGGGAGTCAGGAGCAGAATGAGGAGCATCCAGAGCCAGGCAAGTACCAACCCGGGCTATTGAAACTCAGACAGGGTGAGCAGGGTGTTGCTGCTGGAAGACAGCCCAAGGAAGTGACAGGGAAAGGTGGTCACCGGAGGATGTCTATGCAGACAAGGACAGCCACAGCCACGGCAGACCAGTTTCACACAGAGAGACCGATCAAACAGGTGAACACCGAAAAAACAATGGAAGCCACATTTTACTAATGAATAAAGACATTGAGTATATGAAAAGAGAGAAACTAGAATGAATTGTGTGGTGTTTAATTAGAATCTGAGTCATTAGTATATGCTCCTTTTTTTGTTGTTGTTGTTCAAAAAAGTCATTCAACAAATAGCTGCAGAAACAACAACAATAACAACACAGCAATAACAAATTCTGAGAAGGACCAACATATGATTTCAGAATTGCCATATTATATAAAATGTTCAGATTTCAACAAAAAATTTTCAGCATACAAAGGAACAAAAAAGTGATTATCCATACAAAGGAAAATAGTCATTTAAAACTGACACTCAGAGTTCCTAATTCTTGAACTTGGTAAACAAATGTTTTAAATCAGTTACTATAAACACATTCAAAGACTGCAACATGTATGAAAAATGTTTGAAAAGTATGAAACTGACATCTCACCAAAACCGAATATTATTAGTAATAGAACTATTTTTAAGAGAACCAAATAGAAGTTATTAAATTAAAAAGTACAAAAAAGTAAAGTAATTTTAATAAACATAGAAATGTAAAGATACATAAATGAGTCTGAAAATATAATTCCCTGCTCTGTCCACTGAAAAAGCCAAAAGGAAGTTTCTCTCAATTGCAATAAGGGCACCTATCACACAGATCCTGGATTTTAATATTATTTACCTCTAAAAAGAGAAGGAATTCCTAGAAAATAATATGGAGAAAATTTTATATGACCTTGATGTTTGACAATAACGTTTTAGAAACAAGACTATAGGCACAATTATAAAAGAAATAATTGATAAGCTTGACTTCATTAAAATTAAAAACATCTGCTCTGCAAAATGTACTGTCAAAGAATAAGAAGACAAACCAGAGACCGGGACAAAATGCTTGTAAGACACCTATTTGATCAAGGACTCTTACCCAAAACAAACAAACAACTCAAAGTCTTAATAAGAAAACAAATAACCCAATTTAAAAACGGCCCAAAGTTCTTAACACACACCTCAAAGCAGAAATTATAGAGATAGAAATAAACAGGAAAAAAAATGTTCCACACCAGATGTCATTAGAAAAGTGCAAATGAAAACAACAAGTTATGTCTGCACACCTTTTGGGTGGTCACAATTTAAAATGCTGACAGTATCAAATGTTAGTGGGGAAGTGAAACAAAAGAAACTTCTGATCATTGTTAGTGGGAGCATAAATTGGGATTGCCTTTCCGAATGATAGTCTGGCAAGTTCTTATAAATGTGAACGTATTCTTACCACAGGATCCAGAAAATGCACTTCTCGTTATCTACCCAAACCAGGTGAACATATACAGCTACACAGAAACCTGCACATAGATGTTTATACTCACTTTATTCAAAATTAATTCAAAACGACCAAGATCCAACAGTAAGCAAATGGATCAATACATTCTAGAACATCCTCATGGAAGATTATCCAGTGCTTAAAAGAAATGAGATATGAAGCTATGAAAGACAGAGAAGAAGGTTAAAAGTATATTACTAAGTGAAATAATCCAATCTGAAATGGCTACATATGATGCGCTTGCAAATTCATGCTGTTTGGGAATGGGGAAAACTATGGAGATATTTTTTAAAAGTCAATGTTTGTCTGAGGTTAGCTGAGAGGCAGGGATAAAGAGAGCACAGAGGATTTATGGAGAGAAAAACTATTTTGTATGACACCAAGAGGATAAATAAATGTCATACATTTGGCCAAGATCATAGAACGCATACAACACCGGCACTGAACCCTGACACTCGCTATGGACTATAGATGATAATAATCTGCCAATGCGGGTTCATTCATTCTAACAAACGTACCACAATGGAGCAGGATATTGATCATAGAGGCGGCTAGGTATATTTGTGAGGAGACAGTGTGTGCATAGAAAATCTTTCTCCCATTCGGTTTTGTTGTAAATCTGAAACTACTTTAAAATTAAATTCTATTTGTACATCAAAAATGAAAAAATCAGTATTGAAATGAAAAATACAAATACGTATCGATGAATCTGGTACATCTCCCATACAAATACAATAATTATACATAGAGAATAAAGATTTTATATATATACACACGCAGTGTGTGTGTGCACGCTAAACTTCATGAGAAAACTCCATGATTAAAAATAGATAATTAGCTTTATTTTTGCCTCAAAATACTCTTTTCCCAAGAGAATAAAAGAAAAAAATTTTTTTTTTTTTTTTTAAGCACAGAGGATTTTAGAGAAATGTCTGGTTTGGGGCTAGAGAAGGAAAAGCTGATGAGCCCAGAATGTCTCAGCGTGCCGGATCCTCGAGGGGGCGCCACAAGTGTGGCAAGTGTCGGTCAGGACAGAAAAGGGAAAGGGAAAATATGGAGAATTGTGAATAAACCTGCTGTAAATAGGGAGGGAAGGAAGAGAGGGGAGGGGTGGGGAAGAGGGGGGAGAACCAAGATGTATCATGTACAGGTACAAAATAAATGTGATGAATGTAACCATTATATGTAAAATGTACCAATACATGTTCTTGGTTTAAAATAAAAT
>PVJO010031629.1:0-14098 GCA_004026905.1 Hystrix cristata
TCCACTGTGCTCTTTCTTGTGCCTACCATCTTCCCGCATACCGTTAGATCTTTTAGTATGGTGATCTCAGAGAATCTTTGTAAAAGAGCAAATAGAGTAATGAGGGTATGCTAAGGTCTGGGCTCTAGAAATTTCATGTATTAGTCAGCTTTTCATTGCTAAAACACAAAAAAACAACACCCACAGTTTAAAGAAGGAGAGGTTTAATGTGGCTCAGGGTTTCAGGAGATTCAGTCCAGGTGACATCAAGGCAGAAGCTGCTTACTTCATGGCAACCTGGAAGCACAACAAGGGAACAGCACCAGAAGGGAAGGGTAAAGAGACCTGAAATGAAACCTGCAGTCATGGCTTCACGACCCACACAGTCACTCCAGGAATTGTGGTTTACCAATTCCACAGGCAGTTGCCAAGCCAATCAAACTGACAGTTAAGCTTAACTTTCACACACCATAATTGCATTCAGCCACATTGTCTTGGTTAAAGCACATTACAAAGATATTTTAGATTCAAAGGGTAGGAGATAAGATTTTATATTCTGATATGAGGATATATACCTGTTGGCCAATATAAACTTACACACCACACTTTCCTAATATCATTTTTCTTTATGCAATCTGCGTATTTCTGAACCTCGACATGTGATTCCCATCCGTGCTTCATTTATGCACACTTCAAAGCTGTTTGATAGAAGCCAGAACTGTGGCCCACAAAGATTTCTTAAGCCTCCTGAAAGAAGATAGAAGCCTTACTGATTCTCTTTGCCTTGGTACTTATCTAATAGCCAAAAGATCCAGGTGTGCCCATTGTGAAAGTGGGCATTCGTCATCAGGACAAGTGTCTATTAGAAACTGGACCAAAGCCATGGACATGTTTGTCATGGCTCCCAAAGTAGCAATCAGGGGTAATGACTTTTGTGCCCTAGAGACCAAGGTTTGTGTGAATGAGAGACCTTGAAAAATCTATTAGGTGAACGTGTCTCTACATATGTTATGTGTAGTTATATATGTTTCCCTATAGATGGAAATACTTCTATGAAAAAAATAGATTTAAATTATCTCACTCACTTTAGATTCTCTTTTACATATCTATGTTTTTGCATATTGATAAGCAAGGCATACATTTGTTATAATTTTCTTTCATTTTCCTAATTATCACAATTTAATTCCTTTAATGTTATGCATAAAAGCCATCCTCTGCTTTTGAAGCACTGTGAAATGTAAACCTATTTTATGATACTCATAACATCCTGCTTTACATTACTATTGCTATCTATGTGTGTATCACACTTCTAATTCATCATCGCTGTGGGCATCTTCTCCTCCCCAATAGGTTATCGTTCTCATTCCCATCAGGACTAGTGTGGGCATTCATCCAGCAGCCATCACTAATCAAATATTTTATATCTATCAAATCCAGTGCTCTCTATCTCTGTGTGTCTCTCTGTCTTTGTCTGTCTGTCTGTCTCTCTCTCTCTGCATCTCTCCCCATCTACCTTTCTCTCTCTCTCTCTTGCACACACAAATACACAAATGCTACTGAGATAGTTTCTGTCTACATACATTAATGAAGAAAAGTTCTGTCCCTAGTTGTAGATGAAGAAAGATATAGTTCCATGACCCATAACTTATATCATGATTATAAGATTTTAAGAAATCTGAAGACAGAATCTGTGCCAAAATGAATTACATATATCCTCTTATAGCTAGTATATATCCTGTTACATAGCCCTGCATATAAGAAGCACAGATGTGTATTTTTAAAATGAATATTCTATATAACATGTCCATGCCTGAAATGTTCATTGGGGATTTTTCTCATAAACTACTTTATATGTTTTGTCTTTACATAGCATATTGCATAGTATATTATAGGCACCAAAGCACACTTTGTTGCTTGACCTCTTCCCTTCTGCCTTTTTCATGTATTTTGTTCTATTAAAAATATAAAAATATGGGTTCAAATACAGAGACATAGAGTCATCAAGAGTCTAACAGACAACATATCCACTTTAGAATTTAACTTTCTCATTGATAATAGAGATATTATGATAATATTGGCATCTTAAATTTGCTTTAAGTATTGAGAAAAAATTCATTCTTAAAACAAATATTATTAAGCACCCAGTATATACTAGGTGCAGGACGTTCCTACTATGCCAGGGATAGGCCAGAAACCAAACTAACACCCTGATCACATGGGGCTTTCATTATGTTAGAAGACATAGTATGTAAGTATTAAGATAATACCTAGTATCAAGAGTCTTTATAAGCAAGCCTCTGTGTTTATTATTTTCAGATCGCTTCATACTTTTCTTATTCTTTAGATGTTAATTCAAATGTCATTTCTCCAAAGAATGCCATCTTAAAAACTCAATTGATCAAATCCTTTCAAAGTGAAGTTCTTTCAAAACACATTTCATATTGTAATAATGCATTTATATTTTATGATGATTTATTTCTTCCACTTCTCCTCTCTTAGCTGTGTACCATATAAGGACAGAAATCATGGCTCTTTCTGCTCATGTTGTGTATCTATAACTTTTAACTCTAAATACCTAGCAAGGTGTAGACAGTCTAACAGGCACTAATTGTGTAAACATACTTGATGGGTGATAGAAATGAACAAGATCAAGTTTTGTTGTGGAAAAAACTTCCCAATTACTTCTCTTAAAACTTCACAGTCTTTTTCTATGAATATTCACAAATTTCAGTGCAACCCAAGAGCCAGAAAAAATCAGGGATCATAAACCAGCAATGAAGACTCTAGATTGTTTTTTAACCAGTTTCCTACAAACACCTTGAACACATCTAAAATGAACTTCATTGTCTTCTGTTGTATTCAATTAAGACCTACAGACAGAAATTAACTCTCTACTGTCCTGAGAAGAAATTATTTAATACAGTAGTGATTAATGATTTGTGAGAACGTTTAACTGACTTGCACCTAGTGTTTCGAGATGCTTATCATAAGGATTGGGCACTTGCATTAGTAAAAAATAGATTCCCATCAACAGTCACATGAAAACTTGAATTTGGATAAAGAATAATATATATTAATTTTAGGGGAGAAAAATGGAGTTAAGTAAGTGGAAAGAGAGCAGAATTAGTGATTAATATTAGGGTAATGAATGGGTCTAGCCTAGAGGTCCTATCAGTGGGTTTTCTGGATTGAGTCGGGGATTTGAGTTGAGAGGAAAATTTCTTGGTTTATATGTGTGATTGTGTGTATATAACTTCATACTTGAGTGTTTTCTATGTGTTTGGTCTGTGGGTATATGGATAAGTAGATAGAAGTGCTGTTCTATCTCTACGTTCATGAATATGTTTTATTTGTATTTGTATCTATGTCAGTATGGTAAATTTAAACATTATATAGGAATGTATAGAACTCATTATGGCTACTATTTGGTTCTTCATTTTGACTTTCTTCAAAGAAGAAAATATTTGTGCTTGCTTCAGCAACACATATACTAAAGCAGAAAATACTAGCAATAGCTGCAATGTACCATTACATGTTCTTGGTAAATTAAAAAAAAATAAATTACTAGGAACCAAAATTAGGAAGAGAGAGGAATTATATTCAAGGCAGTTCTTACTGTTTTAAAGGTCTTAGATTTTAAAAATAGAAACCAAAAATAGACAAGTTTTAAAATTGATACGTTATATCCTGCTACTTTTGAACCTTAAGGAAAATAGAAAACAGGATTTTGGAGAAATGTACAGCTACCGAAATACTCTCAAACCATATTTTCTAATCCTGGTACACATTTATGACATAAAAAGCTATAATCTCCTATATTATTGATTAGAATATATTTTTTTTAACTAAAGGCAAATATACATGTTTGTATTGTGACTTGGGAAATAGAACACAACAGGGTAGTTACTGAGACACAGAATTTTAAATACCAGAAAATGAGGGACTCAGACCACTCTATACCTATTGGTCCTGCTCAGCAGAATGCAAATCAGGAAGCTACTTAATCTATGGCTTTGCTCTTAATTTTGCAACTAGATGTATGCTCCTTTACAGCTCCAAATGCATTTGCAAAATTAAAAGCATAATTTATCTCCAAAAAGCAGTAATCCATCAGGCTAGTGAGTTAGTCTTGATGAAAAACTGGCTCTAAATGATGTTCATTCACTGTTGGGTCGCTCTCAGGAGCAGGAATGGGGCGGTAATCTCCAGTATCCAGAATGGGTTGTGGAGATGCAAGTCAGCTCCTCTCTCTCCTTCAAACAAATACAGGTAATTGAACCAGACTTGTCCTTCTCCCTGTCCTTCACCTCACATTGTCAGACACGTGATTAAACATATATGAACTACTAGAAACAGTAGTGAGAACCTATCACTGGAAGACCCCAAAGGTAGGTGATTTTCCTCTAAATGAAGAGTTACACAGTGTCTTTTTAAGGTGTGAGCATCGAAATGCAAATGCTAAGTCATGAGTGAGTTGTAGTGCAAAAAGCACTTAGAAGCAATTATATAGAGACTCTAAGGTACAGCACCATTAGATGGGAATAAATGGAAATGTTATGTCCCATGAAAGTGTAAGTCTGTATCTGAATCAGAGAGCATAAGAGCAAGGCCAGAGCTGGGATTAGATGATCTATAACAGACAGGAGCTTAACACAGGAGATGTTGAGTAGATAATATTTTCTTTTAGCTGGGACTCTTTTCAATCTTCTACATGATTACCCTAAACCTTCCCAGAGCAGAATGACATATTGATTCATGTACATCACACTAGGGTTTGTTCACATTTGTGTGTGTTTGTTGATTTATTTTATTATTATTTTGTAATTAAAACATTCTTACAAATCACTGTGGAGAGAGATTAAAATGTATTTACCAAGGCATTGAAGCAAGCTGAGAAACAGCTACACTAAAAAAAAAAAAAACTGATTTATGTCTACTAGTTCTCTCTCATGTGCCTTCTATTAAATCAGGAACCAACCTTACAGTGAGTGTGGATACGAATTAAAATAGACAATAAGCAGGTGATAATGTATTACTGAATTATAGATGAAGATTGTTAAAACATTTAACTCTGAAGTTTTCTTGGAATGGAGACATTTATAATATTACTTGTAAATCAATTTAGGTTGAAGTCATCAAAGCTGTTATCTTAGGATGGCAGAGTAATCTTCATTTAATATAAAGTAACTCTCTTATTGATGTTAGCATGTTACTTAAAATTTCACAAAAATTAATGCCGAAGGAGCACCCTCAGAGTACAGGAAACAACTATGGAACATATTATTAGAATTATTTTATGAGTTTGTCTTTTTCTCCCTTATTATCTACTTTATTTATCCTTGTTTTAAATTAATAGGACTGTTTCTTTTCCTAGTGGCACATACACTTACATACTTTCCAAAGATGTGCAATCTAATGAGCAATCAGAATTCAAAGGTTTTCAGTGCCAGCTTCTGGTATAGACAACAATATTTCCACTAGCAAATGGTACATACCTTGATTTACATGGGAGAATATCTGTAAATGTTTCAGATTTTGAGAAGATATTTTGCATTAATTTATTAGGTGACTTTGCTGAAGTCCATTTATAGACTATAAAAAATTGGTTATTAATTTTGAGGGCATACAAGTATCTACTTCCTCTCAAAACTCTGTGGTAGCTAAGCTTCATCCTTGACAAAAGTCGATGAGTGGTTGTTTGTTTTTCATTAATACTAAACACTAAATTCCTGGTTCATCTTCCAATTCTCCCCACATCACTTTATGTCATCATTTTAAGGGCAGAGTTTTAGGCCTACAATTGTTTCAGGCTTTATACAACCAATAGAGTGATCTAAGACTGAGCCAAACTTGCAAGTTAAATAAGAGTAAGGAAACTGGCAAGTTCCGGAAGTCAGCAGGGCAGAAATTGTGTCTAGGAAGGTCGTTCAAGAGAGAAAGAAAAGCAAGCTGACCAAGTACAGGGTCGATGAGAAGAGGATATGAGCTCAAATAAGGAAACTAGGGAATCTGGGCAAAGAATGGAATTAAGGTGCCAAATCAAGGTCACCCTTGACTACAAAAAGTACTGTAAATATTGAGAACTGCAAACATGAACAAAAAAGAAAAGGGATCAAAGATGGAGTGGGGAGGGAGAGAAAGTGAAAGGGATGATAAAAAGAATTAAGAAGCGTTATGTACCTGTACCAACTCCCCACAAGAAATGTAAACATTATGTACTACACTCTTGTACTAGTAAACTTAAATTTAAAATATAATGTCCTATTTCCTTAGCCAGATGGGACGACAACTGTGATTGGATGGTGTGTCCTTTGGGAGACGGGTCTATTACAACTTTTACTTAGGGTGTTATTTGCTCCATGACATTTAGCTGAATACAGCATGTGGTACAATCTTTGAGCTAGGATCCATAAGACCACATTCTTTCACTGCAGATATTGAGTATTGAATTTTTGTACACCTATCTTGGGTTAAGTAACTCCATATCTATATTAGAAATTATATAAATTAGAATAGGGTAAACTGTCATGATATATAAATGATGGCCCACATATATAATGATAAAGTGTTTTTGTTTTCCATTTATATAATACATTATGTTGTTTGTAGTAATTAGATCACTCTTTCATACAAGCCCAAATACCTACATCTCATGTAAGCCACTAGCCCAGAATACCCATACAACACTCTAGAACCTATAAGCATTTAGATCCACCTTGCTGAAGGAGAAAAGAGAATGGAGAGTATTGTGCTTCTGAAAAGCCCTTGACTAGCAATAATGCACATTATCTTATCTTCCATTCTGTTGACAAAACTCGTCGTATGATTATATTCAGATGCAAGGGGATCAGGGAAATGCAAAATCTGCCTGAATCCCTCTCTCTCAGGAATGGTTCTATACTCTAGTTAAATAGTGGCCACCGAAAGATTTAAGATCCTAATTCTGGGACTGTACATTTTACCTTATAATTAAATATATCTTTGCAAATATAAATAAGAAAAATTCTTAAAGGAAGAGGAAGAAAAAATAGATAAATGTGATGACATCAATGTAAAAACTTCTACACAGCCAAGAAAACCACCAACAGAGCAAAGTAATAACCTACAGGGTAGAGGAAAGTATCTGTAGTCCATACATTTGATAAGAGGTAATTGGTCAAAACATATGAGGAACTTAAACAACTCAATAATATTAAAAAATCCCTCCTTAAAAAGGGCAAACACTGTATGTAGACAGTTCTCAAAAGAAGACATTTAAATGACCAATAGCTATATGGAAAAAAATGTCAACATCACTGAGTTTCAGAGAAACACAAATTTAAACAACAATGAGGTATCCCTCAACCAGTAAGAAGCACTATCATCAAAATACAAAATATAACAAGTGATGGAGAAGATATAGAGAAAATGTAAAACACATGCATCGTTGGTAGAAATGTAAATCTGTAAAGCCACTATTAAAAACAGTATAGAGGTTCCTCAAAAAATAAAAAATGAACAAACCTACCCTATGACCCAGCCATAAAACTATTGTATAACTATCTAAAAGATGTGATACTAGAAGGCTGAAGAGACATCTGCACTCCCAGGCTTATTGCAGCACTAGTCATAGTTGCTGAGATATAGTGTCAATCTTAAGTGTGCATCAACAAATTCATAGATAAATAAAATATGACACCCATACAGAATGGAACACCATTCAATATTAAAATGAAAAAAAAAATCCTTTGTGACAACAGAAATGATCCTTGATGACATTCAGTTAAATCAAATAAGACAAGAACAAAAAGACAAACCAAACATGATTCCCCTCACATACTATAGAATATAAAAATGTTGAAATAACAAAAGTAGAAAGTAAAATATTACTAGAGGCCCAAGGCAGATTTGGGGAGATGTTGGTCAATGAATATAAAATAAACAGGAAGAGGAAGTTCTCAAAATCTACTGTACAGTGTGGCGACTACAGTTAACAATAACATGATATTCATAAAAGCTGAAAAGAGAGTAGGTTTTAAGTATTCTCACACCAAAAAGATATATGAAGTCATAACTTTATTAACAAGATATTTCACAATGTGTTTTCATTTCAAAGAACATTTGTACACGATTGATATGTAAGGTTTTGTCTATTTATTGATTTGTCAGTAAAAACAGCAATGAAATGTTTGGTAAAAGAGTTTCAGGGTTTGCGGATCTAGCTCAAGGGGTCGAGTGCTTGCCTAGCAAGCTCAAGGCCCTGAGTTCGATTGAGAGAGATTGATACATGCAGAAGAGAAGGAAGGAATGTAACCACAAGGAAGAGATAAGTTTGTGGACATAACTCAGGGTATGCAGCTGTGAGCTAAGGGTTCTGCTAAAACCTCACATGTCCCCTGAGTTCCCGGGCAAAAGGTTGTGTTCCATGAAAGGTGCACTAGCAAGCTCACCAATCACTTTGTACGTGAAGAACTCAGAGCACGGCTAGTACATCACTGTTTCTTCTGCTGGTATTTGTGAACCGTTCTTGGAAAAGCTCGGCATGCAGCGATGGCTCTCATGTGTGAACCCTACTTTCTGTAATAGAGGCTCCATAGGGGCGAGAGTCAACTCCTTCTGTAACACGAGGTATGTTACATGCAGCCACACTGCCCGCCTTGGCCAAGGAATGGATTCACTAGTCCTGTACAGCCAACGCATTGCAAGGACTTGACACTGTGTGTTCTCTTCCCACTCTCAGTGTAAGTATTAAACCACTTGTTCTAGTGCACATGTTGCAATCTCAAGACTGCATACTTGTCTCTTCCGTACGTGGTACTTACTGTTTGACCTTGGCTCTGCCGATCAATTTAAATTCACAAAACCATCAAAGCAAATGGGTTTTATTTAGCTCTCGGGTATATCAGTTTCAGACATAAGACATAGCAAAAGTAAGACCTTATATAAGCAAACAGTGTTTAATTACTGCAAAGCAGTAAAAAATCCCTATGCAGAAAGCTTCTGTTGAATATTGAGAAAGAACTAGCTACATGTGATAGAGGCTACATGAGCAATAAAAGACAAAGAACGCATATACAAATAAAAATGTCCGTAAAACACGAGTTCAACAATCTCTTGACACAGCTTGAGTTTCTAGACATAAAGTCTCTATCCAGTCATTCCAGACACATGCAGTCAAAGGGTAAAGGAGATTAGAAGTTCATATTCCCAGGCAGAACTTTGAGGTATTAGTAAAATTTCTCTCCTTAATGCATCCTGACTCCTTCTGTGAAAGCTCTTTTAGTATTTCTTTATGCGATTTTTGGTCTATGTTCACAGCCACACTAGTATCATATTCTATCCTAAAACATAACTTGATCACCTAGTGAGAACTCAGAAGCCACCAGAAACCAGAAGACCAAAAAAAAAAAAAAAAAAAAAAAAAAAGATTCTTCCTTTGTCCTGACATTGCTCTGGCAACATACTGAGCATGATCCACTGATCGCAGACTTCTGGCCTACAGAGCTCTGTGGACATAAATTTCTGTTGTGATTTTTTACAGAAGTTACAAGAAACATTCATACTCTTTTCAAGAGGAGAACATATTTGGTTGGTTATTTGGTAATAGGAGTCATGATAATTTCAATTCCAATCTCATAGTATTACTGTAGGATTAAACAAAGTAATTAATGTAAAGACAGTAACGTAATACTTCGGTGTCTATGTCACTTGCTAAATAAACTCCTAAAGTTTGAAAGTGATTCACTAAAGCAAGAGTGGTTAATCATACACATTTTTTTTTGCATTTCAAAGATATTTCTCAGATATAAGAGGAAAGCATGGATTATAATTCTGTAATTGGCCAAATGGCTGTGAGAGTCTGTAGTAAATGTCATCAGTTCATGGGTGGCTAGGAGACAAGAGGGGAAGATTTAAGAATTATTGATTGAAATGGAATATGTGTAAGTTAGTACAAATCAAATTAGCCACTAATGGAAAATGTTTTATGACCTCTAAAGTGTTAGGCTTCTTCTTTCAACTCTTTATATTTTTTTTTCTTTTGTACATCTTCTTTTTCAACATATTATTTGTCCATATAGACATAGGCAGCATGGGAAAATAAAAGAAATATATAAGCACTTCTGTAAGGGAAAGTAAGAAGTTAAAATTCCCTTCAGTTACATCTGTTATTCATTTGTAATTGTTAAGATAACAAATTGAAGAATGAATTAAAAATAATATTCCCAAGTGAAAAATCTATACTGTGTGTGAGTACTACTCATCTTTTACCTTTTCATATGTGAACAATCAGAAGATAGTTATCTTTACTCATCATTAAACCACAGAAATCCTCAAGGAATATTTACATAAATTATTGAGACAGAGGTAGAGATAGAGATAGATACGTAAAATATATGTATATAAATTCAGTTTAGTTTTGTCTTGCTTTAGTAAATATACATATAAGATCGACTGCTGAAAATTTAGTGGGGAATTCAAACTCCTTATGACAAAAGAAATTTAGCTCCCATTTCTTCCTTTCATGTTTGGAGAGCTTTACATTCTATGTTCATAAAAATACCAATGTAATATACAAAAATAAAATCAACTGACATACAAATTTTAATACAAAGATATTCTTTACCACTAACCTATGTTTTCACTGGAGAAATTGAAAATGTTACAGTTGTTCTGTTTTTAAGATTATGAGATACCATACCTCAACCATATTCGATAACTGAACATTTAAACTTTAAATTAACAACACTAATCATAATATATATGATTCTGAAAAGGAAAAAAACAAAAACAACCCTGAGACATCAAGTGATTATTTTGCATGGGCAGACAAGTAGAAATGGCAGTCAATATTTCAACTATTCATTCACTGATCCCAGAGCCCCCGTTTTAACCACTTCTGGAAAAAGCTGTTCCGGTTCAACTGTAAAACTCAAGGTATCTGGGATGTGGTGTGGGAGTTAGATATACAAGTACATGACTCATCTAAAGCAATGAAAATTTTCAGAGAGAGTTCCCTAATATCATCTCAGGTTTTAAAAATATAGCATTTGTTTTTATTTTCATATCATATTGAATTTCTTTGTATTTTAGATTTTATTAATAATTGTTTGACTATTAAGTATATCTGTCATAGATCTTTTCTGTCTTACCTTCATATTCTCTTACCATTTTCAGCTTTCTTGAATTACAATCAACAAAAATTATATACCTTGGAAGTGTACAACTTAAATTTGTATATACATTTTGTATAATCACTGCTAGAAAGCTAATAAACATATCTGGCACCTCACAGCAGTAGTATTTGTTTTTTGTTTGTATGCATGTGTAAGAACATTAAGGATCTGTCCTCTAAGCCAGGTGCACATATACAGTACATAATTGCTAACATGTGGTCATACCATATGCATTAGATCTCCAGATTTATCCATCCTGCATAAATAAAACTGTTCCCTTTGACCAGTATTTCTTTTTATCCCTCCCTTCAGCCTCTCCAAATCCATTCTATTCCTTGGTTTTGTCAGTTTGACTATTTTGAATCACAAGCATAAGTGAGCTGACACAATATTTGTATCATTTCTTCCAAGTTCATCTTTGTTATTACAAATGAAAGAAAATTAATTCTACCTCCAACATAGCATATGGTTAAATGAAACAAAGAAGCACTCAAACCAATACCACACTCATTATGAGTGTGCTACATATGGCGATATTTTAAATAAGAAATGTGAATTGCATTTCTGTAGACATGTTATTTGCTCCAAAAATGTTAATAACACAATTTTAAAAAAAAATAAAAAAATGATCTTTACTGAATGCTGGAAAGTCCAGTAGTAGTCTATCCCAAGGATTTCTAATACTGTATTTTCACTTGGCTGCAAGGTGACTGCAGTATTACATTTGCCAAGCCCTTCCCTTAAGGCATTTTACCCCACACAATTGAATAGGAATTCTGCAGTTCATGTCTCTTAATTTTATTATGTTCAAATAATATCACAAAAAAGAAAAAAAAAGCATAAAGGTTAATTTGACCCAATCATTATAAGTTACGTAAATCTACCTCTAGTATTCTCTTCAAAATAGTCCTTAAATCTGTTTCCACTCATTCAGTCATAGATAATAATGGTTCAGTACAGGTAATAACGAGGAAGGTTCGATAATCCTCTTCCAGACTTTCCTTATACCTGAGGACAGATGCAGACTCTAATCCAGACTTCCCTGCTTCCTACCAGCTGGAACTTGAACAGATTGCTTAACCTCTAGACTTTCAGTTACCTTATTTGATTTGTGGTAATAAAATTATTTGTCATTAAGTAGACTGTCAGGAGATGACGATTATTGGAATTCCTTATTGTAATTCACTCTGATAGAACATACTAGTAAAATTGCACAACTGTATTTTGCTTGCATGTCTTCCTTTATTAAAGTTATGGGATTTATCAGAAGATTAAGGAAGGTAATATATATAAATGATGTCTGGCACATAGTGAACATTTAGTGAGTAATAACACTGTATCAACAGTAAGCAAAGCTCACATTATGTAAATATCATTAACACATGCAATAAAGTGCACTTGAAATAGGATGAAGTAAGTAAGAAAAATGTCTTAAAAGAAATTTGAACTGAATTGTCTGGAAATTTAAAAGAGGGTGTGATCTGTTAATCAATATATTGAGAATGTATAGAAAAAGAAAGGCCTTCTTGAACATAGATGTGAACTATTCTAGAACATGATTGAGTTAGCCTCAATTTAGAAGCAGTTTTTCCTGGGCTCATGCAATTTATATTCCTTTTTCTCCCTGCTTTTCCATCTTGGGGCTTAGTAGGAGACAATCCCTCATGGAGTTCTAGTCAGCTGTCAACTCTGAAGTGTGAATTTTCCATTTCATTTTTGAGTTATTGATGGACCAAAAATGTCCTCAAGATTCTCAGCTTGAAAAAGGACTCTTCACCCATTTTCTCATAATTCAAAAAAAGTTTGCGAGGTGTGTATGTGTGTGTGTGTGTGTGTGTGTGTGTGTGTTTATGATGTAGCTTTGTACACTTCTTTGTACACATTTTGGACGGTAAACTTTCTGAAAAATTTCACAAAGCATCCATATGTTTGCACAATTGTTCATAAATAAATTAATGACTTGCTTTTGCATATACTGTGCTGGTTTGCTTCTATACCCATTTCTATTGAAACTTAGATTTTTTTCAAGAGCGCTAAATGAGTGTCTACATATCTGCATGTATTTCTACTGCAAATTTGTGTTTGATGCAAAGTTTTTCACACTGAAGAAAGCTAATAAAGACTAACTGAATATCAAGTGATGAATAAGTTTATCTGTACACACATTACTTGAGGTAAATGGAGAAAAGTTGTAGAATAATTTAGAAAGGAATTCTTTCTAGTCAAACACACACGACGTGTCTAGCAACATGTTGAATGCTGCAGGCACCACTGATAGATGGTTGTTTTGAGCTCTAACAATTTTTCTGTGTTAGGGACGTAGAGATTAATTTAATGACTTTCAGGACAAGATTGACTCAAAAGAGTTGAATCAGTGTAATGTTTTCTGACATACTGCTAATATTACAAAGAATAAAAGCAGAACATCCAAAAATGACCAAAAGAGCCAGATACAAGAAAGGATTTTGGTGGGATTTAGAAACGTGAATCTGTATCACTATATCACAAACAATATTTGTAACCTTGTACAAATTGTTTCTTCAGAATCAAGATGTCAGTGTTTTTATTTGGACAATAAACTCTAATTTTTTTATTTAAACTCTAATTTTTACCTTGATCATTATTTTACCTGATCTCCTTCCTCTCCACCAGTGTAAGCTGAAATGCAAAAATTGTTTATGGTTTGGGTTGTCTGCAGTTGTTTAGCAAGATTCCCGTATGCCCGTGTCTAAAGACAACCACCAAGTTATTCTCGTTCACAGATCCGTGGGATGACTGGGCTAAGCCTGGTCATTGTTTCTGCTCCATTTAATGCTGGTGGGTGGAAGAGGCACCTGGGAGCTTAAGAGGGCTATAGGTTGATACTAGCTCCTGGCTCGGCACTCGCTGGATGTAAACGTCAGCCCTGATATCCAGCTTCTTCTTATGGTACATTCTAGTTAAATAAAAAAAAAAAAAAAAAAAAA
>PVJO010031630.1:0-14279 GCA_004026905.1 Hystrix cristata
TTATTGTCTAAAGTCACAGAAGATATATGCTGTAAGTACTGAACTGACTCAGGTGAAATCCTTGTGATTTAAGTGTTTTGAAAGGTAACTGATTTTCAGTCGCAAACGAGAGCTTAGTGAAAAAGTTTTGTCCCTTTCAAATTGTATCTCTCTAAACCTGTGACAAAAATTTTAAAACCACCCTCTGCTGACGTCTGAGGGCTTCCTCTGCACCATCTGTGCTTTTGAAATGTCAGCACTATAAGCGTCTGATACTGAGAACAAGCTGCAAGGAGCTCATAAATAGGACTCCCAACTTTCATCAGATTCAGCCCACCGCCTGCATAGATGGCAACAGAAACAGTCTGATGTCCTTTACTTCATGAAAATGATCTTCATCAGAAGCTGTTTGAAGCTGAGGGATTCCTATGAATTAAGTGACCCAATATTAAGAGTTTGTATAAGTTATGTACAGTAATTTAAAGTTGTTACTGTTTTTGCTGAGATTCCATAAAGGTAAGAAGCTCATTAATTTTGAATATGCTTAATGGTCATTAAACTTCTAAATTTTTAACAAAAGAGCAATGTAATTTGCTTGTAGTTGAACCAAATAATATTCACAAATGCTTTAATCAGAAAAATGACATAAGTATATTCTGTACATTAAGAAAAGTACAGAGATATTCAATCATATCCTAACAGAAGCCCAGGATTATCCGCCATTAAAATTTGAAGAAATACATTTAAAATGCGTTGTAGGAATTTACAAAATAATGTTCACTCTTATAAACATGTATGAATAGATTTTAAAATATTTCCTACAAATATCTCAAAATTAAGATACCTGTGCTGAAGTGTGAAGATCAGAGTGGTGGTATATTATTATCAGCAATGTAAAAGTGATTCTACTGTAAATTTAAATGCTGCATATTTTTTTTAGGAATTAAAACCTTTCCTTACTGTGTGACTGATGTTTTCCATTTGCTAACATTGTATGGAAAAGGAAATACAATGGGGTATTAGTCAGACAAAAAGAAAGAAAATCCTATTAAATGAAACAACACAAATGAACCTCGAAGACATTATGCTAAGTGAAATAAACCAGTCACCCAAACTCAATACTGCATGATTACACTTTTACAGGGTATCCAAAGTAGTCAAACACATTGAAACAGAAAATGAAATGGTGGTTTTCAGGAACTGGAGGAAAGAAGGAATGGAGACCTGCTCTCCACCAGGTAGAAAATGTCAGTCACGTAAGATGAATAAGTTATAGTGGTTTCTGACATTCTGCTTATAGTTAACAGTATTGCATTTTACATGTACTTTTGTTAGGAAAGGAAATCTAACACTATCTTACTTACTACAATAAAAGAAAAAGAGAACTTGCCTTTTTTCTTTGGGGGTGGAGTTACCATGTTTCCAAATACAGATTTAAACAGTTGTGTAACATAGCCATCGGTGCATAATCAAATCGTGAACACAGGCTAGTCAGTTACAGTAGGAATGGCAGCGCTGCTTACTCAAACAGTGTTTGTGTTCTTTTATGTTTTTCATTTATACTTGTCAACCATGACTAATATGCTCTTTTTGATGTGTTACCCAATTTAAGGATTTGTTGGTATACTTTTGAAGAGCTTTTTCTATTTGTATAGTTTTGCAATACAAATTAAAGCTGTGTAGGGCATACAGTGATGATGAGAATATGTTCTTTAGTTGCTTCTTCTATTCATGGAGGCAATATTTATTTTTTGGAAAGTAGGAAAAATTAATATAGGTATACATGTGTATGTATACACAGATTTTAAAGATAAGGTGTTTCACACTCTTCGCTCAAATAAAGGAATAACAATAATATCCATCAGAAAATTAATTATGAATCATCTGGAAAATAAAGTAAATGTTGCACTGAATATGAGGCAGTAAACACCTACGGTGAAAACCTTTAGGATGGCTAAACCTCTGAACTAAATGCACAACATAAAATAAAATGAAAAAGAAAAACTGCTGAAGATTTCCATGGAGTAAACAAAGCAAAACATTGAAACTTGGAAGAAACCATAAGCTAAATTTTGAAACTTTGGCGACTTTGTATTGAGAAATTGGTACAAGGAAGTGGTGTAGGGCAGCGTGATGTTTGGTGACTGAAGAACTAATGAAGAACCCATGATGAGTAAGGCCTTGGTGTAATAGGAATATGTGATGGGAATCCAAAATGAGAGACTTTCAATTTTTCTGATTAAAAATTTGCCAGGTGACTAGCTAATCCCCGAAACTCACATTCATGCACTCTGTGCTACGAAGCTACAATTCAAAGAATCAAATTGAGATTGGAACTGCCATCCACAAGAAATTTTCTTTGAAATTGTACCTTATTGCTTTATTACTCAAAAAATAATTACACCTACTTAAAACAAATTTAAAATCCATAGTTTGCAAAACATAATGGCTTATGTCCAGAATATAATCCACAATACTTTACTCATATAGAACCTGGGGAAGTAATATCAAAAAATAATTTCAATGGTGGAGATGTCATGAAAGGGTGACATGATGGAAAAAATAAAACTTATAACAGAGAAATAGAAACTATTTTAAAAAGCGGCAAAAGAGAGTTATCATTACGAAATATAATATTTGTAAAGAAAATCTGACCAGAGAATTCTTTGGCTCCAACAAATGAAAGGGACAGAAGTTGTCACTTCTGTCTTCTCAAGCTGGAAAAACTGGACAAATTAAAACGAAGTGACTTTTTCGTAGCCATTTGCTTCACCCTGCAATTTGAAGAGTGAATAAAATAAGATTTGCTTACCTGGAATCAGAGTCACTGGGACCCTAAACAATTACAAATAGTGAAAAGGTAATACCGATAATATATTGATGAAATTGATACAATTCTAGAGACTAGATGCAGTATAAGCTGAGAGTGACACACGCCTGAAGACTACTTTCAGCAGAGTGCTAAGAGTACAAAGATGTTTCACACGTTGGATCTGAAATCATTTTACAAGATCTCTTGGTCTTTCTTGGTGGTAATCGAGAGTAAACTCTGGCCCCATCCACTACGACCTGCAGAACATTTTCAGTTCCGTCTCCATCACATGCCTTCAATCTACAACAAATAATGTTAACTATCCTGTCTGCCCTTGTTTTTCTCCAGGTCCCACCTATTCCTTTGCAGGCTAATTTTCACTAAGTGTTACATATTTTCTATCCTGTTTCATTCACATCTTCCCAGTACATAAGAATCTTCCTTTGTGTCTCCTGAGATTTATGGTTCATAATCAACAAAATTCTCTGAATCTTTAGACTTCTCTTTGTTCATAGTGGAGTGTCCAGCAGAGCGTGGTGGTGTATGACTGTAATCCCATCATTAGGGAGGCTGAGTCAGGAGGGTCTACACAAGTTTGAGGCCAGCCTGGGCTACATAGAAAAGACCTGTCTCAAACAACAACAACAACAAAAATAAATAAAAAGTAAAGAAAAATTAATAATGCAGTTTCTAGATTATCATCTTAAAGTAGCAGATTTTTTTTTCATTTTCCTTATGCTCAGCTATCATTTGCTCCCAGAACCCTCATACTGTGCCTGTAAACAGAATTGATATGTTCCTTTCCCTTTTTAAGATATTTTTCTTCTTTTATTTCTAGTATTCACCATATTTGAATATTGCTTCATCAAAATATAAGACCGACTCCCCTTATGTTGTTGTTGAGTACTTTGCTCTAGAGATATTTTCTCTCATTTCATAACAACCTCAGTTAGTGACTCCCTGCTGCCCCACAGATCTTTGTAGTGGCATACGGCACTGATAAATCATGACTGATACAACCAATAGCAGTAGAACTCACCTTTATACTTCACTACATTTAGTGATCTCAATTCAGTTTTTCAACATCATAGATACATATAATGCCCTTGCTATTCTCTTTTCCTCCATTTCTACTGAGCATTCATATTCATTCATTCTGATAATTCTCTTGCTTCCACCTTTAATATCCCTGTCTTATCTTGTTGCATGATCTTGACATAGCAACAATAGGAATCAGGTGGAATATAAAAAATTTTCCTGAACCAAGATGCACCATGTATAGGTACAGAATAAATGTAATGAATGTGACCAATGTATGTAGAATGTACCAATACATGCTCTTGGTTTAAAATAAAAAAATAAAAAAATTTCCTGTCTCTCCATGAAGGTAGAGCATGAAGGTTAAAAGAAAAGTAAGATGAAAGGGGGGAAAAAATGGTAAAGTGTAGTTACACTTATTGCAAATAGGGAGGGGTGGGTGAATGGAAAGGAGGGGAGGGGAAGGGGGGAAGAGGGGGGAAAACCAAGATGTATCATGTACAGGTACAAAATAACCATGTTGATTATGATCATTATGTATGCAATGTACCAATACATGTTCTTGGTAAAAAATAATAAAAAAAAATTAAAAAAAAAGAAGTTTAGATAGGCCGTTTATCTTTAAAAGGTATCTGTTTTAGTTACTTTTCTCATTGGTGGGACACAATACCCAACACCCACATTGCTAATGAGAAAAGGTTTATTTTGGCTCAGTTTGTAGAGGGTTCAGTTCATAGTCAGCTGCTTCCAAGGCAGGGCAGTGTGGCAGAGGGGCATGGTGCAAGACATACAGCTCATAGCATGGCAGGCAGAAAGATGAGAGAAATAAAGGGAAGAGGTGGGGGATGAGACCCTTCCAGGCCACCCCATTGATGTGCCAGGTCCAGCCAGGCTTAAGCCACCAACATCCCATTTACCTATAAACTCATCAGTGGACTAATCCTCTGATGATTATCATGCCTTCATGATCTATTCACCTCCCCAAAACCCCACCTATGAGCCCATGAGGCTTTTGGGGGGGGTATCCAGATATAAATCATAACATGATCTTAGAAAAATGGCAATTGAAGACGGAAATTAAAGGAAACTACTTAAGAATCCATAATTTTGTTACTTCTTGGGCAACTACAACTTGATATGAGGAGCTAAGCTTCATTTCATTCAGGTGAAAGACAAGAGAATATTTACCCATTGAATCCCATTCCTTGTGAGATACATGTTTCCCCTCAGGGATAAATCCCTCCAAATTTCACATTGCACCCGGGGACTATCAGACAGATTCGTGCAGACATTGTAAGAGAAGTTTCAGGACAGAAAGTAAATTTAATTACTATAGGTGAGCAAGGTGCTATCTGGTTATTAATGCAGAAAGCTGGATGCCAAAAAAAAAAATTTCTACATACAAACAAAAATTACTCTTCTGCTGGCTTGCCTGATGTCTCCTCAGAAATGAAAGTTTTATGGTAGACTTTAAGGAATAAAGAGTTTCCTTCTGATTCCCACTCCAGCATCAACATACTTTGTCACCAAACCTTTGAAAGTAAAATTACAATCTAGTTTCCTTTAAACTGATAATTTAAAAATTCCAACTACCATCTCTTTCCTAGCGTCAGTGTACATACACAGCTTGTTCTGTATCTCCTTTCATGCTAGTGAACATCTGTATTCAGTCTGGATATCAGGGACATTTTCTTTCACTGTTTTCTTTCAAGCCATCCTTCAGTGAGTTTGTAGCTGGTGCCTACTTTACCAACCCATTTATGTAGTAGGCCTTTAGGTGTCTTTTTTCTTGTCATTTTTTAAATTTGCTCTTGAGTGAATAGAAGACGGGAAGATGGCTTTCAAGTTGTGAATAGTTAGTTGTGGAAGTTACTGTCTTTTGTGTGGTAATATCCCTGCAACACCTTGTCAGTCTCTTGGGGGGAGTGTTGTGCTGTCCTTGTATGAGCGTGTAGTTTAGTTCCCGCCCCAGAGCAGCTTCAGGACACTCTGCAGCTGCTGCCGGGCTCTCCTGTCTTAGGGCACAGTCAAAACTACTTAGTGAAATTCTGAGCCATCTGTTAATTGTTTAGAACAATAGCCATTGTCTTGGTGTTTCTTCCAGTGTCTAGAACCTTGTGTCACTTCCTTAGTGGTAGGGATATACTATGCACATGTCTCATTTTCTTAGAGAAAACACTGCCTTGCACATGGTTGCATACATAAAAATCACTGAATGCGATATGCTCTTAAATCTTTATACCTTTTTTTTCTATTTTCTGTCATAATGCTGTCTTATTAGTTTATAATACAGCTTCCCACTTGTCAGATCTCATAAGTGTCATTGATGATGTGGATGCAGATAGATTTCTTATGAACAGCAAGATGATCAAGGTTCTGGTGATTTTTTTATAACAGAAATCCATAGAGTTAAAAAGTCCTGAGACTATGATCAATGTAATGTGGAACGGCTTCCCTTACTACATAACAGGGAACTGTGTTTGGTTCTACTTATTGCTGTAGACTGAAGGAAGGAAGGAAGGAAGGAAGGGAAGAAAAAGAAAAGAAAGAATAAAAGAAGCAGGGAAGGAGGGAAGAAAGGAGAGAAGGAAGGAAAGGAGGGAAGGAAGGAGGGAAGGAAGGAAATAAGGGCAAAATACATTTGGTAGATAAGGAGCTGAAATCCCATGTATCAGAGATTGAGTTGAACTCTGTCAATCAGAATCTCATATATCACAAAATCAGGAACCAGAGTACCACTTACTTTAAGACAAATGCTATGACCCATTTCTTCATGAGGCTTAAATGGTTTAGAGAATAATAAGATCCATCCTCCTCTGCTTCTTTAAATCAGTGAGAATGGCATTAACTTTTGTAACTCCTCCCAAGACAAGGCAATAAATTTGAATATACTTTCCTGACTGGGTCATGGAACTGCACGGAAAGCCTTTGGGCTCTTCCTCCTGCTATTAATCTTAACCTCCATACTCCATAACCAGTTTATTTTTTAAGATGTTGAATGTTTGTATCCTAAATGCATGCTGGAAGATTGGGAAAATAACAGTTTGGGATTGTGAGACCATTACACCCATTATGAGCTGCACTTGGGTTCTGTTAAAAACTTGACATCTCTATGTTGCACTTTAATGAAGAAGGTCGTGATTATGATTATGTGACTCACCTTCTGACATTGTTATAAGATCAGATCCTGAAATTAAGAGAAATTTCTAAACTTTAGATACTATATTCCCCCTAACAATTAAGAACTAAAATTAATAGCTGTAGGTTCCTATTGGAGGGAAATGGATATTATAACACACACACACATACACACACACACACTCTCACATGTACACACAAACTCACACAATGTTCAGATCATTCCTAGATCTTTCTTCACTGAATCACATCTGCTTCAGTGAAGTGTGAATCACACTTTCCTGGAAAGCTTGAAAGTCATGAAACAGTTGAGGTTAAGAATTTTACATTTGGTTCTCTCTGAGCCTTCAAATCATCCATTTTTACTTGCCCACATTTTTCTTGTTACACGATTATACTGGTACACTTGTTGTCGGTTCATTTATTCTGCTTTTATTCTCTGGAAACATCATAACCCACTATTAATTTCCACAGACTCATGAAGGTCTGGCCTTACTTCCCATTGTATCAATTTCAGCTGGCCCTCTGTGGTTAAGCTCCACAACTAATTTGGGGTCTTCTCATACCTACTGCTAGCAGAGATCATAGATCCACAACAGCTACTCCTGCAGTGAATCACGGTCAGCAGTGGGAGTGAACCTGTGGCACACATGCAGCACCCGGCATTTGTCATCATTGAAATCTTTTAGGTTCGCCATCACGGGGAAGGATGTTACAGTTCTGTGTATCAGAGAAGCAAGTGTAATCTTCGCTACTGCATTGCTCGCCTCTTTGGTGAAATGATCATCTTTTGTAATCTCAAGAAAACATATATACAATTAAATTTCTAGTTTCAAGATAAATTGACTCTAACCTTTGCACCACACGTTTATGTGGGACATCTTTCCCTCTACATTTTTAGATGGCTGATGGTGGAGACTGTAGTGGTGGCTATTTATAGTGCTGATGCAGGCAGAGAGGTAAATTACCATGCTGACGCTCAATTCAGTGTCCACCTGGGGAAAGAGATGTTACTGCTCTAATCCACTCCTTCCTCCTGCTTCACCACCCCTTCCTCCCCTGTCATTTTCTGTTTGAAGTCACAGTTCCGTCCCCACGAAAATGTAAAATAAAATGAAAAAGCAGAAAGAGACTTTAGGATAAAGGTCAATCTTTCAAAAAAGCAAAAGGAAAACAGTAATACAAAAATCCTCTAAAAATTATGAAAAAGATTTACTATCCTGTAAAGAAATGCAAACAGTACCATATATGACTTTGGATAAAATTTATTAAAAGAAGCAATTGCTACAAATTTGTTATTCTATCATTTATCATTTCAATCACAAAATAATAGCCAAAGTGACAACCACTTATTAGCACTACAATTTGGTTCACATACATTTGGTGAATCACCAATAAATTACATTTTAATATATAAGCACATATAGACAAATTTTTTCTAACAAATACTTAAACAGAAAATATTTAGACAGCTACTGAAAATACTGTTAAGATTTATCTTCAAAAGGTGGGATTAAAATGAATGGCTTACTTTTACTGTATTTTTAACATTTATAATGATTATATAATATAATTATTATACAATATTTTGAAGAAACTAAAATATGGATATTTTTAAAACAAATCAATTTTGTAATCCTATTTTAATTGAATTTTTATTTTTTTTCCATATTCTTTGAATACTGAAAGAAGAAATGATTAGATACCATGGTCTCACATTATTACTTGACATTTAGGTTACTTTGTGCCTCTATAGATGACAAGGAAAAAAAAAAACTTCTACAACATGAAAAAAATTTATTTTATTAATTATTACCTAGGAAGAATTAACAGACATTGATTTTCCACACAGATTGATAATAGCCATCGCTGCATTGATATGTTTTAAAATGCAATGTCTGCATTTTTATTACAACATTGTCCAACATAATTTATTTATTAAGGGTATACATGGCCTTATAAACTCATTATTCCCACACATTTGTCCTGTTGCATCATTTATAGTCGCTTTTGGCCAATCAATCTGGAGTTTATTTTCTTAGATCATAAGATATTTACATGAAGGCAGTCTGTAGCCATGAGGAAGAAATTACCAAGTTAGCAAGCACTTTTGTATTAATTTTGTATCATTTTTGTGAGTGTCTTTCATTCTCATATGAGATGTCTGCTTTTTCCAGGCATTACATTTACTTCAGGTAGGAAGAAATAGTGAAGGGGTAGAAATGAAAGAAAAAAGGCGCATGCCTCCTGAGCTTGTCCACTGTTTTTTTCAATAATCCTCATTAAATATCTCACAGGACAGAAATGTGCCCCTTGCCTATGCCCACATTCATGGGGGCGGTGGAATTTACTATTTTATACTGGGATGAATTTCACCACCGTAAATAATGCTGGTGCTTTTTCTGCAAAGAAAGACAACATGATCAGGGAGTAAGAAAGAGCGTTTCTTAAGGATAGTAACCAGACACCTACTCACATCTAATCCTCTAGTATGTTACTACGGGAATTCCAGGGTCATAAAATAAGTTTAACTAGTAGAAACTTAACAAAATTTGGTTAGTAAATTCATAATAAACTTAGAGAATGGACTTAAAAAAAACATTGTACACTACAGAAAAAAATCACAAATCAGAAACAGAAGAAATGTATTCTAGCCTGTGTATTATAATTAATTCATGTTTTTCGTGGGTAACCTAATTAGATTTTTCTTTTTGATTGTCTCATCCTCTTGTTCACTAGACAAATACCAAGTTCTATTTCTTAACAGAACCACAGTGAAGTACCCTAATGATAATTGAAGTTAATCTCATTATTTATGAACACATAAATTTGAAAAAGCTTTCATTAAAACAAATACCGTGTGTGAATAAGATAAATATATAGTATATGCATATGTATGGATATTCATATAACCTCTTGTTTCTAATGATAACAATTCATTTATTTTCTCACTTGTGATAATATTTTGGAAAACACTTTTTTTATATTGGTATTGTAGATAATTATAATTATATTGGCATTATTACAACACACACTTTAGAGCTTTAGGGCTTTAGAAGTAAACCAAGCATAACAGTCCTTGAGGCTCTAGATATTTATTACCTCTCTTTACTAAATCACGGGGCAAGATGACAAATGTGCACCATGCAAAGAAAACATATATTTAAAATAAACTTTTTAATTGAATTAGTTCGTGTTTCCAAATAAACCATTTCATTTGAAATATGGTCACAATTACCCTAGCACTCAATTCCTAATATATCAGCAAGCAGTCAAGTAAGAAACTAAGTAGCACAATGCTGAAAATATTTAATTATTTTTGTTTAATGACACTTCTTTAAAGGGACCCTGTGGAATATATCCCTGTTATCTCAGCAGTTGTTATATTGGTCCAAAATTAATACTCAGAGAGTGAGAGCTTTTGAATTAAATGTTCCCTAGTAATGGTGAGCTCAACAGCTAAAATGACAGAGATACCCCTTGACATAGGTGGTCTGAGCACAAGTTGACTGACATTCTTTGCTGCCTCAGCCGGTCCAGCTGGCCAAGTGCCACTTCAACAGTCACTCCATTTGCTTCTCAAACAAAATGAAGTACTTAATTGGACATGATCACTTCAGCTGAAGAAGTTTCCCCTGTAAGAATGTCTAATAAATCGTTTCCTTTCTGAGATAGAAAATCTTGACTTTGACGTCTAGATCTTCCCATAAATCAAATTTGTAATGGAATTATCACAGACTATGCATTTTAAAAGCATATAACTGATTTTCATTCTGTTCATTCTTGTAAATCCGGTGTCAAAGATGCTTTATATATTTAAGAAAATAATAATGAATTAAGATACTGTTTTTTTCTCTTAAAGCAGACTTGTGCTTCTCTACTTTAGCTTAATTACAAATAAATTTGTCAATTATGAAGAAACACGGACTTTCGGGATTGAATATATAACTTGACAAACCTGTTGCTGCTATAAAATCCATTGCCTTAAGCCACACCATCAGAAGGTTAAGAGTATTGCTGCAGAATATTAAAAAGCACTGCAGATTTAGTGTGCACTGTTTATGGTAGATCCACCTTCAACTCAGACATGCTTAAACTTAGTGTTCCTGATACCATTTTCATAATAACACAGGCAGATTTCTTCAGAGGTCTTTAGTACAAACTCTGACATGAAGAAGGATAATTATACTCAACAATAATATATGTAAGGCCTTTGTCTGATTTTAATTATTCGAAATTCTTTTATCATTTGCGATACAAGTGTGTCTCCTTTTATCTTCACACGTTTGTCCAAATTCCTCCTTTTGTGTTCTGTGTGAACAAGAAGACTTGATTTCTTTCTAGAAAAATTTTCAAAGTATTTGAAAGCAGCCAATTTTGTTTGCAAAATCATAAAAGCATGTACCTCATTTTTCAAAAGTACTACTCTGTGGCTTTAGAATAAAATATCAGAACCAGTTACAATTCTATTTTCATGTACAGGAGTTCATATATTAAAGATCTGGGCATGTTTTCTCACTTGAAAATTTAATAACTCATTTTTTTATAAAAAATATAATGAGACCATCCCAAGATTCTAAATCTATGTGATTTACTAGGGTATTGTAAAATAGTTCAAAAAATTAAACATGTAATTATTATTGACATTATTATTGATGATGTTTTTCAAATATGGACAGCATCTTAATTCATGTAATATATTAAGCTGAAATAAAGTAAAGGCATGTGTAATCTCATGGTGCAGCCATGGAGTAACTTTAGTAATGTTTTACTCTTTGAAATATTTTTAAAGATATTTGATTTATCATGTTTTTCTTTTCATTTTGTGGACATCAGGAGAGCTGCTATTATTACTGTCATACTGAGAACATATTGTTTCTACAATTTTATTACTTTCTATGCATATAAAAAGTAAGACTGTGGAAATATAGTATAAATATTGCACAAAAAAATCTTACAGAAAAATAAAGTTCTAATCAATTAACATTTTGAACATGACAGACTATTTCTGAAATGAATCATGAACCACCAAGTTAGATATTAGAACACATGTGGAAATTGTACACTAAAACTAATAAACAATGCTTTATATGTGAACTATAAATCCTGCGTTTCACATATTATACACAATATTACATAAATAATATTTGCCCGAAACATTTAGAAGAGGAGGAAATTGAGGCTCAGAGATGTTAAATAAATTGACAAGATCTTCACCATTAAATGGAATCCAGATTTGAACTGAGAGCTGGTGGCTGAAGTGTGCACAGATTTTTCAAAATGAAGAATGTAGTAAGGTCTTCTGGAAAGATGTTGATTTTCCAGGTTCCATAAATGTCCCTCAATGACCCCAAGGTGTAGTAAGGTAGGATTTGAACAAACTCTTCTTGATGAAGACGCATGATGAATAAAATGTGAGCATTCAAACTGCAAAGGAGTTATTTCACCTATGACATATACTAGAAGTTTAATGGTACTAACAGTTTCACAACACTAGATTTTATGGTATTTTCCTAATTATTTTTATGGCAGAGTATATATCAAGGAAGACAAAGTCGACAAGTATGACTTGTTCAGAAATAAACGTACAAGTTAGTTTCAAATAAGACTGACAATGAATATTAAACATTTCCTTAAATAAAATAAATTTCTAAAATCCTATTTAAAATGCAGTTGTTTCAGGAACAAAGAATATCCTCTTCCCCTAGATACCCTAAGTTAATACTAAACACTGTTTTTCTAGTTGAAATTTTAAGCATTAATATTATAAATTTAACAATAGAAAACTTTAGTCTTCAATTTTTCATTTTTTACTCACGTAAGGATTAAAAGTTACAATGCCCCAAAATATTCAATATTTGATCCTCTACTATTGATGATAATTGCTACTGCTGCTTATATTGAATGTCTGTTTCTATGGAAAAAAGACCAGAACATCATTTTCTTCTTTCAAAAAGATTAATTTGAAAAGCAATGAACATTGTAACTAATGATGTGATTTATTGACAAAATTATAACCTTGAAGTTATTATTACAGTATTGGCTGTACTGTATTAATACAGTATCGTATTGTGATGATATATTTTTAAATATATTCAACACACTTGTTTTTAAACAATCCAATAAGCAACAATTTGTAAAGTTCTGAAACTTTTTATATTGCTAACTATATTAGAAAATATCTTGTGTATTAGGAGATTTTATTTTCATGTTAGGGGATATTTACAAGTTAAAGCAATAAGTTTATAAATTATGAAAATATGGTATTATTAAAGACAGTTATGGGAATGATTGAATTTATTTAAATACACCTACACAGAAAATACATGATTTATTGTGTAATTTAGACTGTTTATTTTTGCAATACATATACTTACAGACACAAGAATTTTTTTTTCAATTTGCTTTTCTCTTCATTCTAATCTAAAACTTTCACTTCATGAAAATTCATAATAACAAACTATTAAAAGAATGTGGAGACAGTGATGTAATATAGAAAGCTGTGTGTAGTACAGGAGGGTATATTTATCTCACCTAAGGTAAATATTGTTTGTTCCATTACAAAAAATTATATTGCAAAGAGTGTAGGGTTTTCCTTCAGTTTGTTCTCATGAGAGATTTCTGATTTTCTGCTTTCATGCCTATTAGTACATCGATGTTAAGCCAGAAGGAAACATATAACAATGATTTTCTGTGAGGTGGAGTGTATCATCAATATCAATATATTTTCACTGTTGCTGTTTTTCATAGAGTGATGAATACAGTTCTTTTTTTGGTCTGTTGAGATTTAAGGGGAGAGAGAGAGAGAGGAGAGAGGAGAGAGAGAAGACAGAATTGTGACTTCTGTTTTCCTCTATATAGTCTCGCTCTTCAAACAAGGTGATTTGTATTATATCAGGCAAATACTTCAAGGTCAGAGTTAAGAAAGTCTGACCCTCTTTCTCTAGGAAGAACCAAGAAACCGATAAACAGAATAAATAGTATATATAACTTATATTCTGGAAGGAAATTAATATATTATCATAATATAACAATATAGTATTTTAGTATAATTTATATTCTGGAAGAAAACTATTAAATACTGCAAATTCAAAGAGCGTATTATTTTATGTGTTTTCTTAGAATCGTATGAAACCCAGCAAAATAAAGCTTGTAAGTAGTAACGTAGTTTGACTTTGCTTAAGTCATAATTTCATAAATTTATTGTAACTCAAATAACTTAGTTACAAGTAAGATATTACTCTTATTAATTACTGTTCCAAAGACTATGTCATAAGAACACCCTCCTGATAAATATTTAATAGATTATTTT
>PVJO010031631.1:0-14098 GCA_004026905.1 Hystrix cristata
GTACTACCACGCCTGGTTCAACAAGCACGAAAAATTAATATATGTGCATGGTTTCTTAAAAACCAAACAACACCAAATTATACAAATAAAGAGAAACCTACATCCCATCCCATTTCCCCCAGTTTTCAAGGCTTTGGGGAATCAGAAGAGACTTGGATATCATCTTAGAAATCAACAATACATATAAATAGAAAGCCCAATTGACTGGTAGATTGGCAGACAAACAAGGCAGCTAGATCTCTATCTCCTCATACAAATGAGTTCTGTGTAAATCTGAATTTAAGCTCATATGTAAATGTGTTCAGTGACACTGTAATGTCTCCTCTGACAGCTTCTATAACATGGGATGGTTATCCAAGAAACCATATGTTGCAACCACAGAATAATTCTTTTCAAAATTAAAAATTATTTGCAATCCAGCATTTGCCAAGAGTGGCTGACATCACTTTCAATTACATCGATTAAAAATGAAGTTGCTAAAAGTGTAAATTTTCAGTGCCCAGTAAATGAATTTGCAGAAAAGTGAGCGAGAAAAATACAATGATCAATCAAGATACAATGTTTAAAAATTATTTATTCCATTATGTAAAATTATAATGCCAAAATGGTTCCTTTTTGCAATTTGTAATTTTATGTCATGCTCATGTACCACTATTATCTTTATAATGTTTTCTAAGTAATAAAAGAAATTGAGCACATACTAGGTCATGGGAATGCTCAGCATGAGCTCTATGACTGATACAGCCCCAGCCCCAAGAGTAAAATATTCTTAAAGCCAAAGCTTTATATCCTTACTGTCTTTTATATCACTTTTTCTTCTTTTGGACAAGGGATTCTACATTTCCATTTTGCACCAGCTACATAAATTTCATAACTGACCTTGGTTAGAAGCTGGTGTGGTGTACAATCTCACAGGCCCATCCCAGCATGTCTTGAGCAGAGAAATCAAGAAAGTTTTGTTTTTTTTTTGAGGGAGGGTTGGCCTGTGACCCTTGAGTGTATTGAGGAAGGAAGGATGTAAGCATAGAGCCTCAAGCCTGCTTCCCGCAAATGCAACGAGAGAGGGCAGCAATGGGGAGGACCGCTCCCGCCAGGCAAGGTACAGACCCGTGAGCTTCCAGAGAACCAGAAACTGGGAAGTTGACCAAGCTGGGTCACACTGAAGGGCCCCACCCACCCCCTGCCAGGGCAGCAGAAGAAGGCTGCATGCAGACACTGAGGGAGGAGCAGGTCAGGAGAGCACAGAGGTCGCCAAAGACCACCTCCCCTGCATGAGGAATGAGGCCGTGCAGAGGGGCCCACGGGAGCGCTTTGGATGCCCACAAGCGGGTCCCCAGGAGAGCCGGCACTTAGAAGCATTTGGGCAGCTTCCCTGATGGAAGTGTATCGGCAAGAAAGGACGACAGAACTATCACTGATGAAAACTTTACATCTCTCCTTTTTATGCCCTCTCCTGTTCCCACACCCAGGAGAAGATAGGACATGGAGTGAACAGGGAAGGTTTGGGATAGAACAGAAGAGAGAAGCTCAGTAGTTTCCAGTCAGTTGTGAAAATGAAGTTTTAATCATATACATGGCTATACTGTTGTATTCCCTGGAAGGACTTGGAAAGCTGGGTGTCTGTCCATACCACACGTGCATCAAGGAATATATACATAGGATAAAGGAGATTCTGCCTACAGAAAAACAAACCATCTCCCACTGACCTCTTTACTAAATCTATGTTAGCAACCAGTTCTGTGTGCACGCTATTACACATTTTTTAAAAGTACAAATGGCCTGTGGTGGTTACGATGGACTGTAAACTTTGATTGGCTGTGGGATCTGCCCCCAAGATTTGTGGAGCACACATTTAGGTGTGTCTGGGTGGGTCATGGGTCTATGTCTGGTCCTTGCCACTTTCCTCTCTGCACCCTTCCCCTGCTCTGCTTTCCAGTTACCATGAACTAAGCAGCTTTGCTTCACCACGCCTTTCTGTTGCGATGTTTCCACCTGCTGACTATGGACTAATCCCCTTAGAACGTGAGCCGAACCTCTCTCCTTTCAAGTTGTGGGTGCTGGGTATCGCGTCCAGCAACAAGAGTGCTAATACTTGGCCACACATGATAAATCTTCCGCCATTTTATTTTTTCACACAACAATGTATCTCAGGCAACGTTCTATATCAGTACCAATAGAGCTGTTTATGCCTTTTAAAAACTGCATCATATTTGCTATGGTTTGAACATTTCCACCTAAACTCATACTGAAATTTAATCTCCATCGTGAGGTATTCGGAAGAGGTGGGGCCTTTGGGTGGTAATTAGGATGAAGTGAAATCATAAGGGGGGGTGTCCCTCGTGACAGCATTAATGGCTTAATAAGAAGCGGAAGAGAGATCGAGTTAGCAAGGTTGGTCTCTTGCCATGGATGCCCTCCTCCATGATAAGATGCAGCAAGAAGACCTCTACCAGATGCAGGGCAGATGCCAGCTCCATGCTCCAGAACCTTCAGCTAATAAAACTCCAGGGTTTTATAGGTCTGTGGTATGCGGTGATAGCAACAGAATGCAGACAAAAGTAGGATGACATCTATAGATGTACCACAATGAATGCAACCAACATGTTGTCTTTTGCTGGATGTTTAGATGTTTTTCGGTCTTTTGATGTGGGTGTATTCCTTTTCACATTTCCAGAGGCTGCATGATGTGTGATATTACTGCAGGTTGATGCAGAGGCAGATCTGTGAATCCAACTGCCTGCTACTAAGCCACACATTAAAAGGTCTGCAGAAACTCAAAACAATGTACCTCTTCTTCCTGTTTTTGTTTGCTTGGAGGACTGAAAAAAAATTATTACCATTAACATGTAATGAGAATATTATTATTTTTAATGAATTAACAAATATGTTTGGTCTTTTCATTTTTAATTTCTATTTTACTAAATAATGATAGATGTAAACAAAATGTGTTTGGGATCCTTAATAATATTTAAGAGTATAAAAGGGATCCAAAGATTTGAGAGCCATTAACATAGTTACCTGACATTTAGTAGTAAGACCAGTTAAATTTGGACAATATTGCTCAAAAGAAGCAAAAGGACACACGACAGGAAGCTAATTTTTCATATGAAATTGAAACTATTGGTTCCATAAGTCAGTCAGCCACAAATATTTCATGAGCAACTACTAGCTAGCCAAGCATTGCTCCAGGTGTTGAGACCAAGTCCCCACTTTCATGGAACTTGTCTTTTAGATGGAGAAAACAGTAAACCAATAAACAAATACATACACAAAATAATTTCAGGTTATATTCACAGTTTTGTAGGAAATACATAGGCTAAAGTGACAGGGATTCTTAGGAGTAGAAGGAAGAAGGCTATATGGTCACGGGAAATTGCACACCTTACTTCAGAATGATTTAAGAACCTATAGTTTACTAGGATCATGGATTGGGAAAATAGAAGAAAATAAAATAACAGCCCGCCACAAAAATAATCGATGCATAAAATGGAACAGAATGAGTAATGCCATGTTTGTGGCAGGACAAATCTCTTTTTCTAAATGGCTTTTTCCAAACCACCCCCTGGGAGTCTGTTGAGCAGGACCCTTCAAGCATCCAGGAGAAAGAGATCCCAGTGGGAATGCCAGCGGAAGTGTGTGCTGATGTTTCCTGGGCCAAAAGGCAGAGGCAGACAGAGCATTCCAGAGAATGAGAGTCAGCTGCAGACCCCCGAGTGGGAACAGATCCCTGGGACAAAGTGGAGAGAGAAGAGCCCGAGGAAAGAGAGACTCAAGATACGTTGCGATACGTCTCGTCTGATGCTTCTCCTGAACTTTCCTGAAGAATTAGAAGCCCACCAAAAGACATTTCCCATCTCAGTGGAATAATGAAAAGTCCAGTCTCCACCCACTTTACATATGCAACAGTGAAAACATAGTCACATTTTTGAATCACATGCCAGCTTTTTATTCCTTGTGTGTATTTGCAATAAACAAGGAAAACAGGAGATCGTGGACATAATAGGAACCCAAATAAACTGGTACATTCGGTTTTAGCCAATAAGCAGCTGCCAGTTCACATTTCCATTTATAACAGAGATTCTCACTCATCGGCAATGTGTGATTTAGAGGTGCAGGCAGCTCAGCTGACAAGCCAGCCTCCTTTCTGATAGTGTTCCTAAAATTAAAAGAATACCCGAATCAAAGCAGGACATTTCATTCCAGTTCATCACCGCTGACACCGTTTCCATCACGGTTTACCTTCTCTTCCAGCTCCAGCCCTACCTGTATCCCCACCACTCTTGCGTCTCCCACGTACCACCCTCAACCCGGATGCAGATACTAACTGCTTCTTGGACATGTCCTCGGATGTCACAGGATCTCTGCACTCAAAGGCACCACAAGTTCCAGTCTGCAAAGCTGTTTGTCTTTCTGAATCATCTGTGTGATTGGCTTCACTATCCACACTGGTATACTCAAACCCAGTTGAGATCACGTCCCCACGTGTCGGAAGAACAAATAGTGCATGGAGGGTTTTAGCAGGAGAATAAAGGATGAGACTGCAAAGAACTGCCAGAAGATGTATCACAGGGCCAGCTTCAGTGTTGAGCCTTAGACACACGCCTGCGCACCCCCACCCGAACCGCACACAGAGCAGCCCCGCATCGAGGCTGAGCGAGCTCCTACGGAACAGGCCGCGCCGTCCTGGTGCCGGGAGTGTCCAGACCGGGCACAGGGGCATTGAGGAGCTAGCGCAGCTCTCTTGCAGTGAGAGTGCTGGAAAGCCAGCGCTACTCGGCTTCCCGAGAATTGCAGGCATCCCCTGAAACTTCCGTTCTTCACATCCAAGGATGGCTACAGCAATTTGAAAAACAAAAACAAAAAATAACAAGTCTGGCAAAGATGTGGAGAACTGGAGCTCTGCTACGTTGCTCGGGGAGTGTGAAGTCATTCAGTTGCTGTGCAAAGCAGTTTTTCCGGTACTCAAAAAGTTAAACATAGAAGTGCTGTATGGCCAGACACTCTACTCCTAGGAGTCCTAAGAATTTCCTGGAGAACTAAATACATGTACTCAAATGAGTACATAGACAAACGTATCCATAATATTTGCTACAGTCAAAAGGTGGAAATGACCTAAATGTCCATCAGCTGGTGAAAGAATAAAATCATGGTGTGTACATTCAGTGGAATATTATTCAGCCACAAAAGTGAATGAAATACTGAGGTACATTATAAAACAAATAGGCCTTTGAAACCTTCACTGAGCAAAAGAAGCCAGGCCCCAAAGGTCACATTTCATATGGCTCTATTTATACACAATCTCCAGGCTAGATAAACCCATAGAAACAAAAAGCAGATTTTCAGTTGTGAAAAGCTGGGGGAGGAAAAAGGGTCAGTAACTCCTTAACGGGTACAAGTTTTCTTTGGAGGGGTGAAAGTGCTTTGGAAATAAAAGTGATAGCTGTGAAACATTGTGAATGGACTGCCAATGGATTGTTCGCTTAAAATAGCAAGTGGTATGTGAATATTACCTCAATGAAAAAGTTACTCATCCAGGTGTGGTGGCACACACCTGTAATTCAAGCACTCTGGGAGGCTGAGGCAGAAGGATTACAAATTTGAGTCCCGCCCTAGGCAATTCAGCAACTTAGCAAGAGCATGCCCCATAATAAAAAAAGGGCTGGGGACATGGCTCAGTGGGACGGTCCTGATACCCCATACACACACACACACACACACACACACACACATACACACACACACACTCCTCCTAGATATAATTCACACATTAACATAGGAAAAAAACACTAAATTTTCATTGTTGTCACCATGGACACAAGCAGGGGGCAGTAATGAGGCAGCATCTCACTGTTCACTGCCTTCATCAGCAGAAAATCCCTGTGGGAATGCCCAAAAGAACAGGTCCCCTGCACATGTAACACATATCCTGAGACTCCCAGTCACCCCTGGGAAAGGCTTTGGAGGGATTTGAATGCCCTACAGAACACAGAGGCAAAAGTCAGTAAAATTTAGATAACTGATAACCCATTTGCACTAAGAAGTCAGTGGGGAAGCCCAAGTTACACTGATGACCTGGCTCTCTTCATTCCTCATCAAATAGGCTACTGCATACTATAGATTCTGCCTCCAACCGCTGGCTAAAACCTGAGCTCAGGTCTCCCACCTACACTGGCCTCTCCTCACACATCCCTCTTTTCCATTCTCTGTTTCTCCTGCTGCCCGTACTTTCCAAAATGCAAGTCCGATTTGTAGATCACCCCTCCTCACACGCTTGCTATAACTTCCACAAGCTGAGAAAATGTACCTTGCTTTGCCTAGAGCCAATCTGATCTTTCTCCGGACATTTGCGCATCACCTGAGAAGGTCCAAGAGAGGCCCCAGCGAGAGGGAAAGGCATTCAAATCCAATCAAGCCAACGGAGTCAAATATTTAGCCCAAAGTGGTAGCAATATATGTCAGTCGGCTTTCTATCACTGTGACAAAATACCTGAGATAATCAACTCATAAGAGGGAATTTTTATTTCGGCTTGCAGTTTCACAGGATTTGGTCCATGGTCACTTGGCTCCATGATTCTAGCTAGGCCTGTGCAAGATAGAATATCATGGTGGAGAGCACACGGTGGAAATGTGCTGCTCACATCATGGCAGCCAGGTAGGTGGCAGAGACAGAGTGAGCTGGTATTTATAGCAAAGTCTCTCCTCCCAAGCCCATTTAGCTATGACCACCAGTGGACCAATCCATCAGTGAGGGTGGAGACCCTCCAATAACCTCCCAAAAGCGCCATCTCCGAATACTTTTGCACTAGGGACCAAGCCTTCAACACATGAGCCTCAGAGAGACATTTGGATCTGAACCATGACCCAGTGTGAGGGACCAGAGAGACAGGGCAACTTACAAAAATCATACATACGCCCTATTTTAAAGTTATTTGAAAATAGCATCTTGTACCCTTTTGTTCATAATGCTCTGTCCTCCCCTTGGCACAGAAGCCATCTTAGATGGGAAGCAATGTCTCAGATTTTTACACCGGGAAGTAATTGCTTCAACTAACTCTTCTTAATTAACTTTTGTTTGACAAAACACTGGGCTCTGCAGGAAAAACTAACAAGCATGAACCTTGTCAAGGTTGGTTTTATTACCTTGCTGCAATAATGGACTCTCCATGCCAAACAAACCATGGAGTGTCTTGGTAAGAGGTGTGGAAAGGCGTGTTTTGTAGCGGCTGTGTTAAGCAACTCTAGGAAGGAAGGGTAGAAGAAACTGGAGTCAGGTTGGGACGGCATGTGTCATGAAGTCAGTGGATTTGAAACTGGATATGTCCGAAATCTTCACCCAGGAAGTGAGAGGAATGACGTGGGGCTGGGAAAGGCAATGGTGAGGAAGAGTGAGTCACACAGTGTCAGCAATATTGCAGCTCTGGCGTGGCCTTGGGTTAATTACCAGCCTCTGTTGGCCTTACACCAGCCCGGTTTATGATGGTTGGGGACGTTGCAGTCTGCTTACCGTGGCTGATTTTCACTTTCTCAGGTGCCACACAAAGCTGGTGGGTTTTCCTAGAAAAGAAAGATCTGTCTTTAAATATGCCTGGGAAGTCCCGCCAAACAATTTTCAATTCTAAGTATGATACTGGGCTTTCTAGGACTTTTAGCATGCCAAGGTGAATTGTGAATTTCCCAAGACTCCTTCCATTTTCTTTAGCATAGCTGTCTGAGTGATTCTGCCAAAATACAAGCCAAAATACCCAGGGATTTCTTACCAGCCCCCAGCCACCACACATTACCATCTCGATCTCTTTTCCTATCGTTCTATCCCCTCTTCTCTCTATCTAGCCGCCCCAGCCAGCCTGCTGCTCCATGATTCCTTTAGACCCAAATGCTTTCCTCCCATCTCTTAGGTCTTTGTCCAAATGGAACCTCCCAGCAAAACTCCACACTCCCCTTTACCCGGTCCCACCCCAACACTTCAGCACACTTTCCACTGCTTTGTCTTTCTTCTTGGCACTTGTCACCATTTAGATATTATACATTTTCTTTTTCTAACTCAAGGTAGGAATTGTGATTTATTTTGCCCAGTGATGTATTCCTAAGACTGGACCTGTGGCTGCCACATAATAGGCACTAGGCAAAAATTTACCGAGTAGGGCTGGGGATGTAGCTTAATGGCAGAGCGCTTGCCTAGCATGGGCGAGGTTCTGGGTTTGGTTCCAGTATTGCAACCACACCAAAAATATATATATAGATACACAAACTCTTTCCAAACTTCTCCTACAGAGGAAGCGATGAAGGAAATATCTACTTTTTCACATTTATATTCGGAAAAGAGTTTTTTTCTGGAAGAATCTTAGGTAGTCTCTGGGTCTTGCAAATTTTTTAATAAATTCGCCATGTCTTAATTCTCAAACCACTTTGGAGATCCACCTACTAGCCTGGAGTTAATACTTCCGTCGCTAGATGGCGCTGTTCACCAAGAATCTCAAAATGCCTAGACACGCCGCCTCTCTCCAGCTCCAAACCATCTTCCTCCCGGAGTGGTGAATTGACACTCCCTACACCCTACATCTCCAGACTAAGAAGAAGAAATCTAAAGTGTCTTCAGAACGACTTAGCAGCTCACCCAGGTCCACCCGGGAGCGCAGGCTAACACTTTGGCTGGGAACAAAGGATGCTTTTTGATGTTTCTAGCGCTCCTCACGGCAAATCTAAGAACAGCCTTAGCCCCTTTTGCAGAACTGCAGAACCCCACACCCGCCTGCTTGTACTTGGCCTGTGGCAGTCGTGGCACAATCCCGCCTCTTTCTCTCTACCTCTCACCTCGCTGTGCAGGATGCCGCACAGGTTAAGATGCCGCGGTGCGAGAGGCGAAGGGCAGCGTGGGGACCCAGAGAAAGGAGCCGCTCGCACACAGCACTCCAACATGGATTGTCCCAGGCCCCTCGGCCACGTGCCTAGCATCCCTCAGCCTCGGTCTACCTGGTTGCGTCGTGGGCATAACAGCACCTGGGGAGCAGATGAAAACAGCCTGAGGCGCCAAGCCAAGCTTCTATAAAGCTGTGCGTTCCACTTCCAGGTGTCGCCTGTAATTATGCTCTAAAATAAGGCTGACCTGCTGAGCCCGCCTTTTTTTGTTTGCTTTTGTTTTTGTTTGTTTGCTTGGTACTAGGATTAAACCCAGGGCCTTCTCACGGACCTACATCCTACCCTCTTTTTGTATTTCATTTTGAGACATTTGAGTTGCTCAATTGCCAGATTGGGCTGTCGCTTGCGATCCTCCAGCAACGGCCTCCTGGCGCTGGTATTACAAGCACACCACCACTCCCAGCACCCTCCCTGTGTTCCTGCCTGGTTTTGAGATGTCCCGGTGAATAAGAACTCCACTACTGAACCTCTACATTGTCTTAGGTAATAGACCCTGAGCTCCAGGTACGTCAGCAAAAGCTACTGTTTTCATGAATAAGCAGTGGTCAGGCTGGAAGTAGTTGAGAACCTGTGATCTCCCTTGGTATCTTAGGAAGGACATTGTAGAAGCAAGGAAAAAAAAAACAACAGGTGAGAGGAAAGATGGAGGATAAAGATGATTCACTCTCTAGTGGAATACCATTGATCCTCTCATTCTTGGGTCAAGAAATATGAGAATGGTTGTTGATTTTTGCTTCTAGTCCCGTCATTTTATATCAATAAATCCAGAAGGGTGGTTCCGTTTCGGGGCAAGGGTCCATAAATGAGAACACTCCCTGGCTGCAGCCATGTTATCTCACACACCCACTGTATGCTTATTGTCAGAAATAAGCAAACAAAACAAACTCCATTGTGCCTCTTGCTCATCATATGACTGCCCTGGAACTTCCTGTTTGCCAATTAGGTCAAATCATCTCCTCCCCCAGGACGGCTCAACCCCTCCCCTCCTACCTTGGAACTGCCAGGGTGACTCCTTCATCTTTTTTCGGGTTGTGACATGTCACTGTCCCCTGTCCCTACCTCCATGTCCCCAGGCCCTTCTTCCAGTGCCCTCTCTTCAAGTGCCACCATAGCCTGGCCCATTATGTTTCAACTCTTTCTCAGGTCACATTCTGGGCGCTGAGACATAGCAGAAAAGAAAAAGGAAATTATTTCCTGTGGACTTGGTTTTATAAAAACAGAATGGGTTTTATAAAAAGAAGAGGACAGGAGTGGCATGCATTTACCTAGTAGTTTTTCTAATTATAGATGGTTGGGTGTCAAGGGCAACCATATTGGGTGACAGGAGGGTTGCGTCAGACAGGATGTCTTGTTTCCAACTTCTCCTCTTAGTGCTCTGTGTGTGCTCTAATCAGAGTTTTGAAATTATAGCTTGATTGTTATCCAAATAGGAAGTCTTCCCATTATCTGAGCTGTGGCCTGCAATTTTGTATTACCAAAAATATTTAATTCCCAGGGTCTGACTTTATTCTCTAAACTTTTGGTGATTTGTTGTTTCCCTGTAAATCATAAGCTATTTTTTATTTTTTTAGGGAAAAGATAGACATTTAGGAAGAAACGTAGGTTGGAAGGAAGATAAAAAGCTGAAATCTTATTCCCATTGTGGCAAAATTACATTCCCCTCCTCCAATATCCTTTGCTGTTATTAGCAGTGAAATTGCTGCTGCAAGAATATGGACTAGGATGTCATAAGCTCAGCATTTAAATCAAGAATTTTCCTTCCCTACTGAACCTAGAAGTTGGAAGGAAGGAAGGAAGGAAGGAAGGAAAGAAGGAAGGAAGGAAGGAAGAAAAGAAAGAAAGAAAGAAAGAAAGAAAGATCAGAGCTGGATGAGGTGGCAACCTTATAATTCCAATACTTTGGAAGGCTGAGGAAGGAGGATCTCAAATTGGAGACCAACCTAGGCAATTTAACAAGTTAGGGAAACCCTGTCTCAAAATAAGAAAGAAATAAAATAAAAAAATAAAAAGGTGCTGGGGATACAACTCAGGGTAAAAACCCTGGATTCGATCACCAGTAACACATACACACACATACACAGACAATCTAGCCTGACATTCAATGGATTCAGCACCTCTATAATTGTTTATAACCTTTTTCTTGACTGTTCATATGAACGAACTTCCAGGAGTGTATTAAGGTGAAGCTTCTCAACCTGGCTGCTGACACCTTTAACAAAGGTCGTGAACCAGCCTTCCACAGACCACATCCAGCCAGCTGATGTGCATAGTTTGGCCCACATGGTGTTTTTGAAATAAGAACTAGCAGTCATCATTTTTTAAAATGTACATAAAAATATAGATTTATATAAAATAAACACACATTTCTATAAATACAGGCTTATATAAAAATACAGATTTACTTATTTTCTCAAGAAAAAATAAAACCAGAGGAGGCAGCCATGGGATGTGAGTTCCACACGGGTGGTGGTGGCCACGGGCCATTAAGAGCTGCACATAAGCAGGGTCATTCACATGAAGGGTGAGGCTAGGAAGGTGACTAGTTTTCTCCCATGCCTGGGAACCCTAATTCCAGTCAACATTCGGTTCCGTTGCTATTGCAACACGTGGAAACTAAGCATGTCTTCCTAGATAGCTGCCCAAAGATCTGGTTTCTAACAGCAGAATAGTGGGTCTCCTCTTCCCTACCCATGAAATCAGCTTGGATTCTTTCCTCTACTTCTTTGCCACTCCTCCTGGCCCATCAGTCACCACATCTTGATACTCAGTCTCTCAAAAGTCCACTGAGCAAAAATGTAGCCAGGAGCCCCACGAACACTTAAAATATGCCTCACAAAAATGGAGATGCATGGTAAGTGAAAAACACACACCAGATTTTAAACAGAGTTCTAAGAAAAGTGAAGCTGGGCACGGGGGCACACACTGTGATCCCAGCACTTGGGAAGCTGAGGAAGGAGGATGGAGAGCTGGAGGGCAGCTTGGATCATACAGCAAGTTTAAGGCCAGCTGGACTACACACCAAGATTCTGTCTCAAAAAAAGATCCCCAATAACAATAATAATAATAATAAATACAAATCTAAATAAACCAATAATTCTATACTCATTACCTAATGAAATGATATTTTTGACACACTGAGTTAAAATATACTATCAAAATGAATTTACCCTTTTCTTCTACAAAATTTAAAATTAGATATGGAACTCACATCTGTGGCTCATAGCATCTTTCTGTTGCACAGCGTGCTGTAGAGTGCTCTTTAATTGTCCTAGCCTTTCCAGCCTTGCTGCCACACATTAGCTTAGCTTTGTATGTTCTTCCCTCCCAGAACGTCACGTTCACCCCCTAAAGACTTCTAGGCCTTTGCCTACTTCTCAAGTGTTCTGCACACCCTGGCTGAGCTTATCTGCCTCAGACACTACCTTTATCATGAAACATTCCTGCTCAAAGGCTAACACCCTCTCTCATCTGCACCATAAGGTCTAAACTCTTAATGACAAACTGACAATAGCTTCCATTTTAAAACATTTACTGTGCACTTCATGTAATTCTCCCAACACCCCAGAATGTAGCACACCAAACTCCTGGTGTTTTTTTTAAAAGATGTATTTTTTTTTTAAACCTAAGCCCATTTATTCTGTATTTTCTTTAGGTAGACCATCTATTTGAATCGATTTGATCACTTTGTCAATCAATTCGTTTGCATTCGTTCATCACAGACTCCATGCCGCAAATGCTCATTACTTTTTCTTTTTTAAAAATGTTTTATCTTTATTAGTACATGTTTGCAGTACACGATGATTACGTTCATTGTGGGGAATTGGTACACAAACATGACACATCTCAATTATTTTTTCCCCCTTTCTTGCCACCCTTGCTTTTAAAATATTTTTCTTTGTTTTGCCAGCATTAGGTTCATTTATTTGTAAGTCCTCATCAAGTTAATTATCATAAGCACAGAATAACAGCCAGACGAACAGGCAAAAAAAAAATACAAAATGAAGAACACAATTATACTAAATCAACTACATTTTAGACACATTGACCATGCTGGATTAAAATAATTTTTCTCTCTTTTTTCCTACTATCTGTCTTTTATTTTGGACTTTATTTATATATTGTGTTTCTCACATAAGTGAAACCATGAGACATTTAAGCCTGTTTGTCTGATTTACCTCACTTAACATTATGGTCCCAAGGTGCACCCATTTTTCTAGAAATGACTCAAGTTTATCTTTCTTTATGGTACAGCAGTACTCCATTGTGTATAAAGACCACACTCCTGGTTTTCTAAACAGAGCTGAGAGGACTGTAGCACCTGACTGGGGAGGAGGGAGGAAAAGCATCTTTGAGCTCAAAAGTTACAAAGACGATGCGTTCAAGCATCCAAACGGCCAGTGTTTTTATTTAGAATGGTTTGTACAACACCTCCTAGCCAGCTAAAGAGCAACCACCACCTGTGGGTCTGCAAGTAGAACTATTTTTTTGCGACCATGGAGAGAAAAAAAATTATAATTAGAAAAGAAACTTACATTTGCATTTTAGAAAACCCAACCCAGAAATCCAACCAGAAATGCTTAAGTGAAATAGTGCTCTTGGCTCATCTATTTTAGGTCTAAAGCTCAAATACACACTCACACACACACACACACACACGCCCGTATCCATATATATATAGCCATAAATTGGGCAAATCCAAACTATGCCAATCTAAAATGCTGTGATATAACAATAATTAAAATTGAAAAGACACGAATTAAAAGTTTGCGGTGAATTATGAGTCTTCTGATTCACAAACTGTGTTTAGAGTAATTCTACGTGGCAACATGTGTTCAGTCGGAGGATAAAAGATTCTTTGTCAGAATTCATTTCGAATCATGTGCTATGTCTTCAAGACTTTATCCTTTTCATAACCTACTCCACTTAATGTGCATTTTCTTTCAGGTTTGCCAAATACTGCTTAGCAAAGCCGTTCAAGTCTTGAAAGAAGACAAATAATGCGTGTTCCCACCTGTGGTTCACTTTAGAGAAATTGTTTGGCAGTTCGTTGAGCCCATTACTTCTGTAAATTGGCTGCAGCTATATTTTCCACACAAGGCTTCTTAAGAACTCAGCAAGATAACGCACACGGTGCCCGCAGAGCTTGGCACTGGGACATGCCGCGGGTTAGATAACCTGCCCT
>PVJO010031632.1:0-14111 GCA_004026905.1 Hystrix cristata
CACAGACTGGGAAAAAATTTTTGCTAGAAATCCTCATTGTTTTCATTGTCTTGTTAGTCACTTGGGGTAATGACACCTGACTTTGATCACAGAGTCAGTGGGAGGAGCATACAAGACCAGGGAGAGAGCTCTGCAATTTGTAAAGCGCTTTAAACCTAAGACGTTTTCTACATGGTGGTGAGGAGAGTTTAAAGGTCATAAATGTAAGTCAGCAAATAGAAGAAAAAAATTCTCCCATTAGTATTTAGAAATGACCCAAACTGATTATAAAGCCAATGGAGTAAGACTGAGTCGTATTCCAGGAAACTGATTTATATAAATATTCAACTCCAGTGAAAGAGAGACTGTATATTTGGGGGTTTTAACATCAGGCAGTGGGGACTTTCCTGCCATTTCTTGAGGACCAACTTGTACATGCACAAAAAATGCACTGAAAGTTGCTTTGAATAAAAAAATTAACTCACGCACACCAGTAGTTAGATTAGTAGAGCTTTCACCTGAGCATAATTCATGTAATCTTTGGAAAAGAATCATTAATGCTACATGTACTTCATTTACACGGAAAAAGACCTGAACAGAAACAGGTCAAACTCTCGCCAATGATTATCTTTGAGGAATGGATTGGAGAATAGATGTTTTCATTTTCACTTGGATTCTTTGGTATTCTTAGAATGTCTTTAAAATAATTAAGCACCTGTTACTTTTATGATTAAAATGAAGTAAGAAGTGATAAAGTGCACATATATATTCCGAATCAAATCTTTCCCTTTGCTTGCTTTATGCAGGGATTTTTGTAGGGGATGAACTCTGGCTTTGAAAATTGGGCAATGAGGTGAAAAAGAGAGTTCAGCCATTATCAAGACTAAAATCCAGGGCTCAGAGAGAACTCACCGCATTTTAGTAAGAGATAAGCTACTTGATTCAAAATGACCCAAAAAGAACAAGGTTGATGCAAACAAACTCTTCATGTTTTTGCTTCCTCAGTACCTATTATGTGCAGCATGCTCTGTAAACTTCATCTTTACCCCGACAGAAGCCTGCAAGTACACACTGGGAAGCCCGCGAGTCGGATCCTTTGTGAAAATCACAGGACTAGGAAATCAAGGAAAAGCAACATGGCAAATCCAGGCGTTTCTCATTCAGCAACTTCTGACTTTCCAAATCACCAGAGGTTTAAACAAAACAAAACAAAAAAAAAACCCTGATTCTTTGTTCAACAGGTCCTGTGAATTACAAGCTGCATTTACTTTCCCTGGAGATTATTTTCTATGAGGGTAACGCTCTTTATAGGACCCCAAGATAGCTATAGGGCTTAAACACCCAGGGCAGCAGACCATAGCCAGGTGCTTGACTATAAAGTTAGGAGGTAACTTCTGCTGAGATGACTTAGGTCTTTGGCACAGGCAACCTGCTCTGGGCGTGAGGCGAGTGTCCCAGCCTGGTCTTATAAGGATGCCAAGAACCAAGGCCCTGACCATTGCTTCTGCTTGTGTGCAACACTTAACACACAGAAGTCACATTTTAAATGTCTCTATAGTATCTGATGTCCCATCTAGGCTCGAGAGACTGGTGATCTTCAAGACCAATCCTGAAATAGCTGGCACCTCACAGAAACCTTATAAGAGCTTGCTGAATGAAAAACACAACAAAAAAAAAGAGGATGAGTAAATTGTTACAGTCCTCTGCTAACCCAGAGAAAAACAGAGAAAGCATATTATTTGGTCTTAAGACATCTGTCTTTAAAGCCTTCCGGAGTGTTTATTAGTTATCTGTTCTTAGTGGCAATAAAGATGCGAAACTTTCACACGCACACACAAAAAAGGTAAAAGAAAAATACTGCTTTTCCCAAATCACACTGCTAAAAATGAAAATGAATAACATCTGCTGTCAATGAAGCTCTGTGGAAGAAGGTCCTCATATATTTTGCTGATGGAAATGCAAATTTCACAACATTTCAGGAAAGCAATCTCATAGTATCTATTAAAATTTAAAATGCTTACATGTTGGACTAATAAGCACATTTCTAGGAATCTACCCATTAAAAATAAAAGCATGAGTCCATGATCATTTAGGTACAAGGTTGTTTCTTGCAGTACTGCTCATGGTGGAGAACCACAGGCAGTAGAGATTGCTCACTTCGAGGAGTGGCTGAAAACACAGGGGTACAGCCACACAATGGATCATTTGCCACCATGAAGAAGGGCTTTCTGTGTTGCAAAAATTGGAAAACCGAGAAATAAAATTTCATTTCTGTAAATGACAAAATCCTGGCTTCATCCTTGATAAAGTGCCATAAATGTACACATACAACATGGTGGGGCATAAATCCTGTATTTTTATTGAAGTAATCACAGATATAGACATGGAAGTGTGCACTTTTGATTAGTACTGATGTCTTTAAGGGTAATGGTGTGAATAAGGTAAGAAAAAAAGTGGGGGAAAAGTGGAAAATATGAGTGTTTAGACAGTAAAAGTATGAAAAGATGGTAATGAAAGTGTTACTGATGGTTCCCTTATTTCGGAGGAATTTCAGGGGATTCTTTTCTTTCTTCTGAAACTTTTCATTACCATTTGAATTTTTCCAAAATTTGCACTATTAAGCCACTAGAAAAAATTATAAAGCTATTTTCATCCTGACAAGAATTCCATTGGTTAAAAAAACTTAACTGATTTATACGATGTGCAAAAATTAGAAAATTAGAACTCCTAAAGCAAAAAGTGGAACCATCATTCCAATCCGAAGAAACAAAATCATTCTGTGAAGACTGTTGACATTTACAAAGCAATCCTCAAAGCCCCTGTGCATTTTCCACTGAATAAAAATCTGCAATCTATTTCAACTGTAGCGGAAGTACTAAGACTGTCCAATGCCTGAGAGAAATGAAACTGAAGAACTTGCTAATGGCTCATAAATAATGGAAGGTGAGAGCTTAAATGACTTCTAAGCCACCTATGGACATGAGGACAGGACGCAGAATCACTTCTGAAAGTGTGTGTCATGAAGCTGGATTACAGACACCGAATGACACTTCAAAGTGGCCTTTGGTCTGATCTAAAATGCAAATCATGCTAACATTATATTTAAGACGGCTTTTCTCTCAGGTCCTCTATAGAGAAGATGCTGACTGGGTGAAATTTGTCCCTCAAGCATCAGTTTGCTAAGCTGGCTGGCTGGGAAGCCCGTGGTCATTGTTACTTTCAAGATCCATCGAAATGTATTTGTCTCCTTCCACCGGTTCCTTACTGACTTGGAACGAATGACTCAGCTATGTTCCTCTTTCTTCTATCATACTGGATGAGGAATCACATTAAGCTAAGGATTTACATATTTTATTACCTCTGGTCCCTGGTAATAGACTTGCACCCCTGAGCCACCAGCCTCTGAGTAAGGTCTTTAAGGTGACATGGTTTATCCGGAAGACTGCACTGGAAAGCCCTGAGGATCTGAGGGCACAGAAGTCAAGGACTTTGGATTCAGTTTTGTTGTTAATTAACTACAACATGTAAAGAAAACTCACTTTACACCCACCCCGTGTTAGTTTTTCCATGCAAAATCTCTATCCCACCTTTCTCTCCAATGTGGTGAGAGCCAAGTGGGATGTTCATAAACTCAGTCAATTAAACAAAAGGTCAATTTTACCTACAGAGAGAAAAGTAAAAATATCCTCTGTAGAAAAACTTTAAAATGCAAAAATCACTAAGGTTCATAAAAATCACCAAGAAAATAAAAATCACCTAAAATCCCAATATCTGGAGATAAATGATCTTAATATTTTGATAGGTATCAATTTTAGTTTCTTATGTGTATCTTTATATATATTTACATACACCTTAAAATAAAATTGAAACTATCTATACATCATTACTTATCTGTTTTTTCACTTAACTAATATTTCAATATCATTAAAAATTCTTCAGCAATTTTCTTTTGAGACAGGGCCTTGTTATGTCTTTCAGGCTGACCTTGAACTCACTATGTAGCCCAGGCTATTCTCCTGCTTCAGCCTTCCAAGTGCTGGGATTACAGGTGTGAGCCACCAGGCCCAGCAACAATATAATTTTTAATAGTAGTTGAATAATTATTTTAGTCCTAGTCTGCTATCTTTAATAAATTTTTCACTGTTGGCATGTAGATTATTTATATTTTTTCACCAGCAAAATGCTATGGTTAAGCCTACTTCATCAAATTATAGCACGTAGATCTTGTTCACTTATGTTTTTGCCTACTCAATGTCAGAAGATTGAGAAAGGTATTTAAAATGTCCCATATTCATTTCTTTTTATAGTTATAATTTTTACTTTATATGTTGGTTCAGTATTACTTACTGATGCACAGATATTTACTTGAAATTCTCTCATAGTATTATAATATTTTTCCTGATTATTGTTTTTGCAGAAATTTGATATTACCTGACAACCTTATAGTTAATATGAGCATTAAATGAGATACAGCATGTCTTTAGTACTAAGTAAATGTCACCTGTGATGTCGCACTTCTATATTATAACGTAACATACAGTGACCACACACTTTTTTATACGCATTAGTCTGATTTATCTTTGTTCAACATTTACTTTGAACTTTCTAATGCTTCATATTAGATGGTTGCTTATAAACAGTATGACTGAATTTTGTTTTGGTTTTAAACAAGAATCTTATTTTTAATAAGAATACTCCATCCACTTTTGGTCATTGCCATATTTAATATATTTCTTTTTATTCTCACTTAGCTTTCTATTTCCCTCGTCTTTTGCTATGTAGTCTGTACTCCTCCTTTTGCTTTTATTGTCCCCATTATTTTGGAAGGCGTATACTTGATCATGTTTGTTACCGTCACTGTTGAATTTATCAAAAGTATTTTTGCATCCAGCAGGTCAAAACTTTATTTTTACCACATCCACCTAACTGATAACTCCACGTTTGATACACACCTCTCTCACTGTGGGCTGCTGTACTGATCAGCTTGGCTTTGATTACGTGAGAGTCCCGATTTCCCCTTCCCAATTCACCATTTCACTTGCTCTAGTCACAATCCACCAGCGGCGCAGGACACTGTCACCGTGGGGAGTAGAAGTTCAGGTTTTGAAATTTCCGTGTCAAGATAAGAAATTTGACGTGCCTGCATTAAGTCTCTCAAACCTCTATCTACACGGTTTCCTCGTCAACTCAGGAGAGTGTTCATCTACAATATCTTTTCAATTGTCACTTCTGCTCCATCCGTTTTTGTCTGATCTGCCTGTTGGCTTTGTCAAGTCTGAAGTCTGTAAACTATTTTCTTTCCTATCACCACGCTGTGTGCTTCAAGTGTGACTCCCACGTGACCTATTTATTTTCCATGGCGTCAACTATATCCAACATGGATTTAATTCTGCTTTTGTTTTTCTTTTTCCCACTGTGGAATCCTTTCCCACAATACTCACCATGTTCCTCTTGCTATAGCATTCTGTTGAATTTTTCAATTCAACCTATTTTATCCTTTCAGATTTCTGCTCCTATTTTATACACACAGTTTCCTAGAAAAAATGGCGGAGTAGATCATTTTCAGAAGTATACTGTGTGCCCTGCAAGTCTCTTATTATGCAGTATTTTTATAGGTCCCAGACATGTATCTTTGGGCAATATTTTATTAGAAGAAAGTAGAATTGATTTTTCTGATTTAGTTTTTTTTTTTTTTCCTGATACTGGTATTGACTTCACTCATGTTCTGGCACTTAACAGTTCAATTATTTTATAGTTTAATGTTGTATGTATTTGTCTTTGTTCTTATATTTTATCTGAAAACTTGGTGATTGTTTTTTAATCAATTACAGAGTTGAAGTCCTTGCTAGCAAAGTCAAGGGCATTCAGCCTAAGCACTGTGAAGGGTTGACAAGATTTCTTCAGGGAGCTAAATCTCTAATTCCAACCCCTAAAAGCAAACAAGAAAAGCCTAATTTAATTCTCTTACTCGTAGATTTAGTCCTGTTTCAAGTTGAAGCACAGTTTGATTTTAAAAGTAAAAAATCATAATCACTGTTCTGTTTACCAGGGGGAAATGCATTGCATTTTAATATATGTTGCCCAGTTATTCTCATGACAATTAAATGAAAAAGTCCCCAAGTATTTTTCTTATTTCAAAATACTTAACAGTTGTTGTTTTCTGTTTTATAGCTTTTCGTCTTATTTTAACTCTTTTGACTTTAAGAAAATCTCATTGAGAAACGAATTTCTATTATTTAATGTTTATTATTCTCTATTTTAACTTGAAGGAAACTGTTCAGACTAGGAGACATCTATAGTTCTTCCTGCAGTTTGGCTACATTTATCATCTGCCCAATCTGTAGAGCTTACATAGCTTCATTTGTACATCTCCGATGAGCAACCACAATTTGAGATTATGAGTAAGAGGTAACTACATCTTCTAGATAACAGAGTCTCTTTTGAGGGTGTGGCGCTGGGGATCGAAGTCAGGGCCTTGCTCTTGCTAAGCAAGCACTGTGCCTCTGAACTAAATCCCCAACTCCAACAAAGTCTTTTTGATAACTTCTAAGTAAAATACTAAAGAAGTAACCAGATAATCCCCATTTGATGAAAAAGGAGGAGGCAGGGAAGGAAAAGGTGGATGAAGAGGAGGAGGAGAGGGTGAGCTATTCACCTATAACATACTTAAAATATGTGAAAATATCAACAGTGGGTACAAATCTCGACGGTACTAGGGATACTTATTATTTTGTTTTTCTTCATTTTCCAAATCCTTAGAATTAATATGCATTACTTATAGAGTAAAAAAAAAGCCTGCTGCTTTCTCACTGAACAAAGCTTTGATGATAAAGGCATTAAACCACTGAGTTGTTTTTGTTGTGTTCAGTTCTAATGTTTGTTTTCTGGAAGAGAATGAGAATGCATTGCATGTATGAAAATTTAAAATTACTGCTCATTTTTAATTCAGTTACCTCCCAAAAAAGATTAAATTTCCAATGGGTTTATATAAATATTTTGCCATATAGACTAATAGTGTGTTTTTTAGACTTGGGGATTTAAGGCACCAGAAAATGGCAGTGAAAGTTTTTTAAAGTGATATAAAGTAATATCAGTATATAGTAAAGGAAGTTCCACAACCATCGCCATTATACATCATTTCATAAAATATGGAACATTCTTCCCCAAATGATTGGAAAAGACATACAATCAGTTTTGATCAAAATATGTGGTGAATGTTTAAATGAAAGATATTCCTCCTCTCTTTGAACACATTTATCTCATTGTTCTGGCCACTTGGGCAGTAGCTCTCCAAGTCCTCTTTGGTGAGTATCTTTAGTTAGCGCTGTCGTGGCCGTCTCAATGTCCTGGATCAATTCAAGACATCTACTGTTCACGGTCATTTTGACTTTCGGGAAGAGCCTGAAGTCACACGGTACTGGCCAGGCCCAGTGAATAAGGTGGATGAGGACATGCTAATGTTTTTATGAACCTCTAGCACCTGGCAGTAGCATTCACCCTGTTTTTGATCATGCTTGGAAAAGAGACTTCCAGAATTATTTCAGAAAGTGTCAAGAATGACAGAATAAGTATGTTCAAGGCAAGGGGGAATATTTTGAGGGATATTATTGGTGATGTATCTTTTACTGTAATATTTTTTAAAACTTTAAACTTTCACTGTATACTTCAATCCCACCTTATATAGTGTTACAGCATAGAAAATTATCCTTTACAAGGAATAATTTTGATGTAGCAAAACTTTTTCTCTCACACTGCTGCAGCTGGTAAAAACTTTATCAAAGATGGCCCTGGCTGGAATTTGAGACCCTCTGGACTAAGACTTAGTTCTCCAGGGCTCACGCAGGAAGATGCTCCAAGGGCTCATTTTATCTGGCTCCACAGAGACAGGGTACTGGCTGGCAGGTGTCTGAGAGGGAAAGGTAAATTCAGCCCTGACACTGGTTTTTGGGAGAAGGTCTTCTATACTCAAAGTTTTTTATATTTATCATAGGTTCTACTGATAAAAAGGTAAAATGTAAGATTTTGAATCTCCATCTAAAACTGATTGTGGTGAAATAATTTCCAAAGTCTAATATTGCGATGGAGAAATAGCCAGCATCCAACCCTCCTTCACCACCTGTCCCACTACCACCCTTCTTTGGCTGCTTTCTACCGCCTTCTTCAAATTCACTTCCCTGACTCTGCCACTGCCTCACCAAAAGTTGGCTTCCGCATGGCCTCCAAGTGACCCTGTTCAATCATGCCATTCGCTCTACTCAAACCTCCGAATGGCTTCTCGGGTCAGAATGAAAGCTGAAGTCTTCAAATTGTCCTACACAAACCAAAGTCACGTGTGAGTGACACACAGTGTGCCCAGATGCATGCTTACATGTTCTTTGTAAAAAGGATAGTTCTTATAGCTACTAAACTCCTCTCTCTAGTCAATTCTGAGTTCAAGGGGTGATTGAAAAACTCATTTAATGTTTAAATTTTAAAACATTTATTACAGTAAGAGGCACATTACCATTAATCCCTCTCGAAATACTCTCCTTTATTTCAAACATACTTATCCCATCATTCTTGCCACTTTATCAAAGCAGTTCTGGAAGTCCTCTTTCCTGAGCATCTTTACAGGGTGCGATCAAAACTATGGTGAATGCTGCTGCCGAGTGCCACCCAACAGAAAGGCAGGCTGTCAAAACAGTACAGTGTGTCCTCACCCACCTTCCTCACCTGGATCTGGCATTCTGTGACTTCTGCCTCTTCCCTAAAGTCAAAATGACCACCAAAGGCAAACATTTTGAATTGATTCAGGAGATCGAGGCAGCCACGACACAGCGACTACAGACACTCATGTAAAAGGACTTCCAGAACGGCTTCAGAAAGTAGCAAGAATGATGCCATGAGGGTGTTTGAAATGAGGGTGAGTGTTGTGGAGGAGATTAAAGGCAATGTGTCTTTGCCTGTAATTATTGCTTTTTATTTAAATGCAACCCTATTTTCAGTCACATTTCATAGGCTGGATCGTTTTAAACAACATCTTTTGCTTTGTAGATTACAAAGAAAATTGATATCCATTGCATAAAGTATGGAAAATAGGAAAAGTAGAAGAAAATTTTAAGTCTTTAATCTTACCCACTAAGATTAAATCTTTAATTTTACCCACTATATATAATTTTATATATATTCCATATGAACTATGAACTCTGGATGCAGATTTGTATTCCACAGTTTTCAGTTACTATTTTTCTATGTCATTATATAGTCTTTAAAGACATGAGATCAAATAAATACACGCTATTGATTTTGCTGAATGGCAATCTATGGAATCAGTTTACTACCAGGGACTTTGAGATCATCAGAACTTCTGAAGATGTCCTAGACTTCTATCTAGACTTCTACTTAGTTATCTTTGCTAAGGGATATAAACAGAAAATAAATAACTCCTAATTTCTACAGTGGGATAGTGTGGGCATCAACACAGAGGCCGTGGGGGTCTGACTTTGTTGGTGATCACTAGGATCTGGGCAAAGAGTGGAGGGTGAAGAGCTGGGCTTACACAGACATTGACACTGCTCTTTTTTTACTGAGGAACTCTGGTCAGGTCATTGTGGCCACAAATAAATCATCAGTAACATTACGAGTGGATTAAACGGCACAGAATTGTAACCTCAATTTTTCTGTTTTGCCATCAAGCCAAAAATAGCCTTCAATTAAAACACAGAAGTTATGAAAGATCCTGCAAACCTTGAGGTCTCATTTGTTCTTTTGTGACTTTTTTTGGCAAATAAATCACTTGGCACTGGGAACTCTTCCAACTTGGCAGAGCAGAAGACAAATCCAAACCCATGGCTGCTTGGAAAAAGAATTAAGGTATGTCCAATTAGAGTAGCTTTCCAGAAAAGAAATGTATTTAAGTCAGCAAATCATTTTAGGAAAAGCAAACATACATCCTTCAGGAACACAGCAAGACTGCTTCCCTGGGCTAGTGAGCCTGCACCCTGCATTAGAATTAGGCTGGATCCTGTTGTGAGGAATGTTACAGGAAGTGGAGAAATCCCATTTTCATGAGGGAGCATTCCTGGGGTCCTCGAAGGGAGAAAGAAGAGGTGGTAAAGCAAAGTGAACAAGGGTGTTGCTTTCAGGGAGGCATCCAGTGCTTGGTGATCATTCAGATTGTTCGTCAAGTGCTATTTGAACTTGATAGATGTATACACTGAATTCAAATACTCTACACATTTAATGGCATCAGTAGAAAGTCATGAAATCGAATAGAGGTGTTTCTTGAACAACATCCAGTGAGGTCAATAAGATGCTAAGTGGTTAAGAGCTTCAGAGATCAGTCTTTTTGTTTTATGAGGTGTGACAGTAGTATTGTAACATCATGATCGAACCTAGTATATTGACTTCGGTATGTACTCAAAGTATGTTTAATACTGAAACCTGGCGGCTCATCCTTCTGTATAACTTTCCTGCCTATTAACAATCTTAAGGAAACATGTTGCCTATACTCTGTGCTTGATATGATAATATTTATAAAATGGCATTTATTGAAGTCTTCGTGAGGCTCAGGCCCTATGCCATGCTTTTCATATGAATTATGTCATCTAGTCCCAGTAATAGCCCTATGATAATGGACACAGGACCACCATTGTACCTATTTGACAGAGAAGGCAGGAGAATGAGGTGCAGAGTTATGTAACTTGTTGAAAGTTTATGTAGCTACTGGGTAAGAGCTGAGATTCGAACTCAGGCAGTCTGATGAACAAATGCATGTGCCCTTATACAGGAATTCCTTTAAAAGTCTGTTTTCAACCTTTTTTTGGTAGTGTGATATTTTGTTTTTAGGTTCAATGAGTATGGCTTCAGCTCTTCCAGGCCAAGTGAAAATATTAAGGACATAATTTGTTTTTCCACCTGAATTATTATCATCTCTTCCTGATAGTCTGACGTGTGGTCACAGAGGAGAGAGAGTCTCAATGACAGCTCTAGTTTTTCAGGAGTATTTATGTGGGGAAGTCCCAACTTTCCTATAGGATGAAGGCCCCGAAGCATCTGTGGGACATTTCTTTCTTTCATTAATGCCCACATTTTACAAAAAGCAGTAATTTTTATTGCCTCCAAAACCAATTATTGTTATCCACAAAGCACACCAAGGATGAAAATACAGACATTATCAATTGTTTTACTCAATAGAGAAGTAACAGGAAGTAACGTAGTAAAAGAGTAGAGCATGTAACTTTTTTTTTTTTTTTTTTGGTGCTGGGGATTGAACCCAGGGCCTTGCCTAGCAAGTGCTCTACCACTGAAGTAAATTCCCAGTCCTGAAACCATACATTTAATGATAGTGAGAACATAGTTCTCTATAGATGAAAACAAATACTCTCTTGCACTCAATGATGCTTTGAGAAACAGATTCGGAAACTGACTCTGGAGGTTTAAGAACAAATAAGTCAAATATGAAATGAGGAGGTGGTAGTGGGGGGAGAAGAAAAGAGGCAGGTAAAATACTGCTGATTTCACTTCATCAGTTCATGCATGCAAGTTACACGATGCTCAGAAGCAGATGAGTTTTTCTTACTTAGAAAAGCAAATCTTTCAGTCAGCATCAGCAAAATGGGTGATGAAAAGTTTAAAAAGAGAAAACAAGTGAGCTGCCCTGGGACTATACTTCTGTGGTCAGCTCTGACAGATTCAAAGCAGACAAAAAGGTCACAGCCAAAACAAATGTTATTCGTAATGGAAACCCCCCTAAATGTCTAAAACATTGGGTATGTGCTGTTCAAAATTTGATAAACATTCACTAACAAAACGGTCTTTCTTGATTGAATTTTCCATGTCTATAAACTACTTGAAAAATAAAACTGTTTGTGTGACAACCCTTGTTCCACTTGGCAAAAACAGAAACCTCTTGGTTTCTACTGGAAAATTATCAAATATTAGCTTTATTTATTTTCTTATTTATCAGAGGCATGTAACGATCTGAGTTGTTCACATGCTGCCAAGTATTAGCAATGCACTTGAGTTCCCCAAGTACCATCCAGAGACAGGTGGGATCACCCCCATTTTATAGATGAAAAACAGAAGCCAAAAGGACTTCCTCTTAGCTTTGATAAATATTCTTTTAGCTTTTCATGGAAACATAAATCATGATTAAACATTGTTTAAAGAGATGAGGGAGCTACAGAGATGGTTTCCATTTGTACAGTGAAGTGGATGAGGTGCCCTGCAGGCGTTCGTTGGCCACATTTTTATTGAGCATCCGCTATGTGCTAGGTCCTGTGTTTGGCCTATCTGTTCCTACTCTTATGTAGTCCTCCAATAATTCAGTGACATAGATAACTATGAATCACCAGTTCCCAGTTTTACTGAGGATTCATGAAATCAAGTGGCTTTTGAGGTCATGAACCATGGAAGAGGCTGACCTGGAACTCGAACCCAGTTTCTGTGCCCCTCCTCATCACAAATCTTTCTATTACAGTGTAGTAAGAAGTTGAAATAAGCTAACCAGTCTTCTTAAAGTTTAAGTTGCGCTGGATTCCTCTTATTCCAGTGGTAGTCAAATTGGTTCCATTCTGCTGTTTCCTACATATATCCTTTGAAAACAGTACCCTTATTGGCTTTATGCAGCCATTTCCAACTTGACGTGGCTGTTTCTAAACATTTGAAGTCCTTTCTTCCTGCCTCTGCCTGGCAACTTCTTTGGGTTTTTCAGAGGGCTGGGGTACTTGGTTTCCTGATTGCCACCTTCGAGGATGTGCCACCACTCTATTTATGGAGAGTCCAAACGACCCTTAACAAGTTATTACAGGGGTTGGGAATTTGGCTCAAGTGGCAGAGCACTTGCCTAGCAAGTGCAAGGCCCTCAGTTCTATCCCCAGCAACCCCCCCAAAAGTAGCACAAGCTATTACATTCCCCAGGGCACCTATTCACAGAGAAAGGCCACAGTATGCAAACTCCTGGTTTCCATTATGAGATGTCACCTCCTACCTAGGATCCAACTGCTGTGCAGGGCCCTGGGCTCCTATCAGATACAGGTCGCACAGCAGCCACCACCACTCAGGAAGATACTCCTTGATGTCCCACAGAAACACAGCCATGAAACAATCTCTCCTGGTGCCCAGTCTACAAAGAAAGCCACAGGCTGGGTTTGATACCACTGTGAGGTAGAAAAGATCTCCTTTAGGCTCCCATTCCATGATGTCCAAATGTCAGCTGGGTGCCTGGGACAAGCACTTGGAGGACAGGGCAGGTGCTTGGAGGTCCATGAAAAGTGTGGGAACAAGAAGCAACTGAAGAAGTCCATGAGTCCCAGGGGGCTACAGCACTCTTTAGGACTGAGCTGGGCAGGGAGGGAACGGCATTGATAAATATCTTCTAGATGCCATGTGCTCAAAATGCCATTTTGCTTAAAGCCAAAGCAGCCTTTCAAGACAGCCATTATTATTTTAAAGGCGGGAGAACTGAGGCTTAAGAAAGCTAGACTCCAGCCTAGCTGACACTCATGGGTCTCTCAAACCTGCCATCTGGAGTTAAGCGTCATATTAACTCCAATCTGCTCGTCTGAAAAAAAAAAAGCCATCTGTCGTCCTTTACAGCGTTCATCTTTAGTAGTATAAATATAGCCAAGGTGAGCAAATTTATTGCCCACTTACAACTATATTGCCAAAGAAAAGATGTATGGATTTCGACTACTAAAAGTGAAGCACTGTATCACTGAGTAAGTTTCTATAGTTTACAGCACCATGTTGAATTAATTTTATATAAATACAAAATTTCAAACGTAGACTATTATATAACACATATTGCAAAATATATATTTCATATACATGCCTTAAAAAGCCAGATTTCAAAATTAATTTATAGTTGAAGGACAGGAATGGTATCATATCTGGGGGACAATCCCTTACCCTCTTTCTTCTCTCCTCTCCCTTCCTCTCTCCTCTGCTCCCTTCCCCTCTCCTCCCCTTCCATCCCTTCCTCTCCTCGCTTAACTCCCTATCGCACTCTTTTTCAATTTAACATCTATTTAATATACCAGGGATATATGCATGATAAGTATTAAAGAACAGAATGTCACCAAATTAAAAATCTGGTTTACCTTTTAACTTCTTGATTACTTCAAATTATACAGAATTGTTAAAAATGATCA
>PVJO010031633.1:0-14084 GCA_004026905.1 Hystrix cristata
AAGCCACCCAAATTAAGTCCTCCTTTCTCCTTTTTTTTTCTGTATAGCTCCCTAGCTAAGACTTTTTCAGATGAACAAATGTAATCAATGACATGCAAATTCTAACTTTTACCTGCACTCATGGAAATTATTGTCATGCATAAAAAAGTGATTTGCAGCCAGTACTGTAGCTCACACATATAATCCCCACTAGCTGAGAAGCTGAGACAAAAGGATCATGAGTTGGAGGCTATTCTGGGTAGCTTAGTGAGACTCGGCCTCAAAATAAAATTAAAAAGTGTTAGCGATATAGCTCAGTGTGAGGCCCTGGGTTCAATTTTCAGTACCACAACAAGAAGAAGAAAAAAGTGATTTGCATTTTTCTAATTAATTGACATACATTACAGAAAAGGCTATAAATTATTACTATTATTTGAGTTGTATAACTAGTTTTTGTGAAAATATTTCTTTCATGAAATCTCAATATACATACCTACGTAACATTATTGAGTTTTCCTTTCTTGCCCACATAGCTAAAGCTATTCATCATTTGTATCTTACTTAAAGTTTGCTTAATCTTGAGGAGAACCTTAATCTCGATGCTACATTAGTTTTATTCCTAAATAGATGATGTTATCTAAAAATAAATTCCCTGTCAGGAATCCTGTCCAGTAAACTCTGTTTATATCTAGATGCCCCAAAGATAGCTTCTACATTTACAGTATAATCGTCTTCAGCAGCCATAGAGATCCAATAAAGCTCATTTCGTAAAGGCAGTGAGAGTACCTGCCGGCCGTGTGGCATGTGGTCCAATATTTCTCACATAGACATGATTCTAATTAAATAAGTCAATGTATGGTCTCATCACCTGAGAACGTTTTCTATAATCTTTTAAAAATGATACACGATCTTAGATTTTCAGGAACGATCTTCTAGCTCTAAGTTCTCATGTAGTCTTTGACAAGACACTTCCCATCTTCATTAATAAAATAGCCCTGACTCACTTAAAAGCATGTCTTCTTAAACCCACTGAGAGTACACTGCTCACACATGTGAACATTTTCCTTGTAGACAAACCCTCCACTGACACATTATAGCTGAAGAAAAACTGGCAGCTCTTTGTAGCATCGCTGGCCATTTTTCCTATTCATATTCTCACTATTTCCCACATTGTCTCTTGCAATCAAACCATACTAAAAATAACCTGTGTCACCTGGAGCCACAATCTCCAGCTGAACTCTCCTGTAATCCACCTGGTACTCTGTGTCTTCAATTCCTTAGCCACTCCTCAGTCCTTAAGTATGAGATTACCTAATAGAAAAACAAAACTCTTTTTGTCCTGATTTTCCTGCTCTTTTCTTCCCTCCTGCCTTTCTCTTCTTTTGTGTTCCTAAAACATAAGCTATGTATCAACTTTATTACTCTATCACTATTCCCTTGCATGTTATTTGTAGTATAGTTGTTTTCTTTAACACTTGAGGAATGAAGATGTAAATATTGGAGTTAGTGGAAAAATCATTGATGCATAAAATCCAACATGTCGCTCCCACAGTCTATGTGACTACAACTTACAAATGACCTTTGGAGTATTTAAAGCTTTAGACTTTGTTTAATGAGAGCTACAAAACATTTTCTGGATAGATCAATGTTTAATAAACACTCCCTTCACTTTTTAAACTATCAAGCTTTTCAAGAGAAGAGAATGAATAATTTGTTTTAGTGCCTGGACACACCAGAATGATAAAACTAGAGTCCATTTCAATTCAGTGACAGATGTATAATTCATAAATCCTTCTGGAGAAAGATGCTTCGAGGAGGACTGAACCAGGGAATAAAAAAATAAGAGGGAAAAAGGAATAAGTTATGTTCACTCTTTTGTTCTGTTCCATTTATATTTCTTACCCTCATTCCTTAGGTGGGAGCCACAAGCCCATTGACCAAGCACTGTCATGGACAATTGCTATCATACTGGCAAATTTCACAAGCCAGTTACTGTAAATGGAAAACTTGGTACCTCAAATAACATGGGTGGTTGCCGTTGTTTTGTTTTGAGAGATGGTTATATTGCACAAAGAGGAAAGGGTGCGGTATGATGAGCAACACATTTTTACCACATTAACGCGGATCTGCTTGGTCTTTATACCATAGACGAGGGGATTGAGGCATGGAGGGACCAGCAAGTACATGCTAGAAAAGAGGATGTGGATAAAAGGGGGGATGCGAGAGCCAAACCTGTGTGTGAAGAAGGAGAAGAAGGCCAAGAGGTAAAACTGGAGGAAGACACAGATGTGAGCGATGCAAGTGTTGAATGCTTTAAACCTAGCCTCCTTCTGGGGCAAATGGAAAACTGTGATAAATATCTGAATGTAGGACAACGTCAGGAATGTGAGGTCAAACCCTGCAATAGTGAAGGCCACAAACAAACCATAGATTTTGTTGGCCCTGACATTTCCTGCAGCCAGTTTCACAATGGCCATATGCTCGCAGTAGGAGTGGGAGATGACTATTGTGTGATAGAACTGAAACCGACACTTTATCAGTATGAGGCTTGGGGCTACCAAAAGGGCAGCCCTGAGTATTACGACAGCTCCTATTTGAGCGACCAGCTGGTGTGTGAAAATTGTGGCATATCTCAGTGGATAACAGATGGCCACATAACGGTCGAGGGCCATGGCAAGCAGAATACCCGACTCTATGCCCTGAAATGTGTGGATGAGCCACATCTGAAATAGGCAGGAATCAAAATAGATGTCTGACAAATGAAACCAGAAGATTCCGAGCATCTTGGGTGTAACGCTGGAAGCAAGTGCAATATCTGTGGCCCCCAGCATGCCTAGGAAAAGGTACATGGGCTCATGGAGACTATGCTCCGATTTGATGACAAACAGAAGCAGAGAATTTCCAATCACAGCAGTGAGGTACATGGCACAGAGCGGGATTCCGATCCAGCACTGCACAGACTCCAGGCCTGGGATCCCAATCAGGGTCAACACCGAAGGCAGGAAGACTGTGATGTTGGAGAGCATCATAGTGTCATTGGGCTTCCTAATGTCACAGAAGATCCACACGGCTATTGTAAATCTACTTTGTGTTTTTACCCAGAGTCACCATACTGAGTCTGCCTGATATTGGTGGGACTGTAAGATCATCTCTGCTGCTTCATTCCAACTATAGAAGGGGAAAGACAGCTCCGTAGAGACACATTACTGCTTTGAGAACAGGCATCAAAACAGGTGCACTGTGCCACGAGAAGATGTTATGTACACGGGAGAAGGACCACATCAGAATCAGCAAAATCGCCCAGTCAGGACTGAACTGCTGATTGTCTGTTCATTTCTTTCCAGACCTGTGGACGAAAAATTGGACTTGTTTATTTTGATTAGAAATCCGAAGTGTCGTAATATATTGATGAGTCTTTCCATGTCCTGCATTTTAGCTACTCCTCCAGGACTCTGCTGCCAGTCGTCTTTCAGTGAGGAGCAGTCAGTTTGGATCAGCAAAGTCTCAGATATGACCCATCTATTAGTGTAAAGGGGGCTCCATGAAAGACTGTAGAGACAGAAATAGTTGAAACTTAATAGCATAATATAAAGCAGGTGTGCTGTTGCTCTCTTGTAATTCCAGAACTCTGGCAGGCTGGGGCAGGAGACCCTCAAGACCTTATCTCAAATTTTAAAAAGGGAGGGCGGGAGATGCAGCTCAGTGTGAAGGGCCTGGGTTCAATCCCTAGTACCACAACCAAATAATTAATTAAGCATGATATACAACTCTATGTGTCTATATCATTTGTATCTATATAGAATTTCAAAATCCAAAAAAGAATTTCAAAATCATAGCAATAAGATACATAGCAAAGAATATGCTGAAGAAATCCTTTCAAAATATTCTGAAGAAAGTGCTTTAGAAAAAATAATTCAAATCATTTTCCCACTTCCTAGATTTCCTTTTTTTTATTATGGGTACACGTTTGCAGTACACAATGATTACATTTATTGTAGGGAATTGATCCAAGTACATAACACATCCATGAACTTTTGATATGTCTGAGCTAAAGCTCTTCGCCATTTTTTAAATTTCTAGTTTAATTGTTTTCTTTTGATTATATTTCCAACAGCTGACATCCTTCCAATTATTTGTCTGCTCAGAATGGCTAAAATTCTATATACACTACAGAATGCAGGAAAGGAGGAACCCCCAGGAGACAAGAGAATGGGCAACAGAAATGCATACACTGTGAGAACACATTGCTAACGAAACACAAATGTAGAAAGATGTACAGATGTCTAACTTAGCCAGAAGAGAAGCTAATTTCTTGGCTTTAAACTTCCCAGAACTATGATTAGCATGAGATGTGGCCAATATAGATTCATTAGTTTTTAATAAAATACGGTTATTTCATGAGCTTAAGTATAAGAAATTAATGAAAAATAAGGCATAAAAAGATTTATTAAAAGGAGACAAATGTAGAACTAGTTAAGCAAAACAGATTTTTGGGATACCAGAAATGATTCAGAAGAGCACTACAGAATAAATCAAGAAAGTTTAATCACTTCTTAATTCCTCTGATGACAAAATTTTCTGAAAACTTGGACTCTGATGCCTGATACGAAGGTCCTTTCATCAAAAGCCTTACTCGTTAAAAATTACATAATTTAAGTCAAGAAATTTTAAGATATAGATTAGAGAACTCTCTGTGGTTGTGAAAAATAAAACTAGATTATTTTATTCATTCCTAGACTTTCTAAGAAATTTTCTTTATTTCAGCGGGCTCCAACATTCGCTATCCTTGGATTTCCTACCAACAATATACTGATAATTCAATAAGCAGCTTGGCTGAATGATCCTAAACCTCCAGGGAGAGATTTGAATCAGCAGGGACATTTTATGATGGAAAAAGCAGCATCATAGGACACACGTTCAGGACAAACTAGTCAGCAAACTAAGTACTGCAGTTTCCAGGAGTTTGTCCTCAGATGCTTCATCCTATCACCTTACTATTCATAGCTCACTGGCTCTCTCAGATAGAGGCATCTTTTTATCTCTTCCAAAGATAATCAGAGTTAGAAGAGCAATTCTCTAGCAGCAATCAAGGCCTGATTTGTGGAGGACAGGGTGCTGCTGGAGTTCAAGGTTGCCGTGAGAATCACTGTCCAACTATAGTCCAGTTCCAGAGTCACATACACAGTGGGAAGGGTATTGTAAGACCTGAGCCTGCATCGAGAAAAGAAATAGAAAAAGAAAAGGGAACATCTCCAAAATTTAGTGCTTACCTCTAGTCTCTTTTTAAACTAACCCCACTTATCTACTTCATCTTTCTCTATTTTGTTGCTGGTTTTTGTCAGTAAAATATCCATTTATATCCACCAGGAGCTTTACTTCTGCCTCCCAGTTACAGACCCATTTATCATCCCATGTAAATATGGACAGTCTTTGAAAGTTACAATCAAGACAGCAGCGTACACAAAAATTCTACGTGATATTTTTAACTTCCTGATTTTCTTAGATACCTTCTTGGCCAGGGAATTGGTCTTACATAAGCCTTTTTTTTCTGAGAAAAAAAAAATGACTCCTATAATGATGGTCATTACATTTCTTTACTTGAAAAACCTTAGTATTTAATTTCACAGTGCTAGAGAATCACACAAACTGCATTTATAAAATTTGTAGAATTCAAACAAGATTCTGTAAGTATGGTTCATGTGCTTACTGACCTATCATCAACTGCACAATTTGTGTCACAACCCTGCTCTGGTCCAACAATCAACTATAATGTTCGTTTCTTTTCACTTGTTGTACTGATAAGTGAACTACAAGGTAGATTACATAAAAATATTATTTGAAAAAATATAAAATATGTACTTTTTCACAAATAGAATTGTCTCTGGCTTTGATTTTAAAGCTAAAAGTCTTTTTCCTACTTTATTTTAGAAGTTAGAGACTTATTCTAACAAATATATGATGAACTGTAACCTGAGACTTTGGAAGGATTGAGAAGAAATCCATAATTTAATACAAGAACAAGAGCATATAAAACAACAGAATAGATGTACACAACGATCAGAATAACCCTACTGACATCTAAACTTGACAGTAAATGATTTGTACAGAGACCAAATGAGAAAATGCTTTTCTCCACTTCCTATGAGATCAAAAAACACATCTCTGAAGTAAAAGGACGAGTTACCCCTTAAAATCCAACTTCTACATTACCTGCCAAGCACACTACATGGCATCGAATACTTCTCATTGTAAAGAAATAAATTGGAACCTGCTTCTATTGTAAAATCTATTTTGACCCTGCAAGACTCTCAAATCCCTGTCTCCTAAGTCTCATGCAGCAGATGTTTAACTGGGTGGTTTAAAAATGGCAATTTTGGAAGAAATGAAAGACCCACAAACAGGAAATCAAACGAGTAAATTCCAGAGATAAATTCAGACTTTTCAACAGTTCAGATTGTACTTAAATTCTATCTACATGTTGTATGAACTGATATAGTCCTGCTGTTTTCCTCACCCGGTCTGCCTTATAACTAACCTCCAACCTCATGCTTTTAGCTCATCCTCTCTGTGATTGCAATCACTACCACCATCTCCAGATCTCATCTCTTTTTTCTTGTTGTCGAATCTTTTCCATTTTCTTATCCTTAATCCAATCTAGGACATGTACCTCTTTATCAACTCACTACTTAGTCAGATCAGATCATTTCATTGATCCTGTGATCTTTGACCAACTCCACCAAGAAGGAGGAAATATTAAATTCAATTGAAAACTCCAATATATAAGTAGTTTAATTCATAATTAGTTACTCAACAACTCTTTGTGGAGGCTTTGAGGAGACGTCTCCCTACGATCTCCCTTGTTTCTCTGGCTCTCCAGTCACATCAACCTACCTTATACTTTGGTTCCAATGTTTGGTTGTGGGCAAATGATGTTTTTTTCTGTTTCTGCCTGCATTGCTTCTTCTGTCAATTGAAGAAACTAACAATTTCACAAGATCGTACTGAGAAATGAAGAAAATCGCATATTGTGATCAAGTTATAGAAATTAGCTTACTCATCACCTCAAACATTTAACAAATACTGTTGTATTGAAACATTTACAAATGTCAATTAAAAATAAAGCAGAAAGAAGATACAATGTAAGTAGAATATATGAAATAAACTTTTACACACATTGACTAGAAAATGCCCCTGCTGGTGACAACAATGACGGCAATGACAAGGAGGACTTCACTATCCTTGATATACATTTGGAAGGGTGGCAGAAAAGGAAGACTCTGAACTGTCTTCTCCTAGAAAAAAACAGCATTTTCAGAAGGGATCTATGTAGCCGTTAGGTCAGAATTGCTAACCTGGTCTCATTTGTATCCCGTCAGGACTCAACATAGCCAATGCGCTCTGCTTCTTATTCTTTATATCTACCCAGAACATCTGATGTGCTCACCAGGGCGCTTCCCATTTCACTACCCCTTACACAGCGGCATCACTTGATTTTTGACTGGCCGCATCCTATTTTCCTGGCCTTATCATTTCAAATTTGTCCACATGACTATGTGATGTTTGCCAGCATTTCACAGAACAGGAGGATAATGCTTCGCAGCTGGGTTATAAACCTGAAATTCTGAAGTCTGTATAAGGGGAGACCTCTGAGATGTTAACTAAAATCACGTCAAAAAGATACTGATCCGTGGGACCCTGAGGGACTGGACCTGATGTGTATCTGGCGGAATTCTGATCTCATAGTGCAATCCTGTGTCATGTCTGAAAGTAGTCCTTTGCCCTGCTCGGTCAGCACGGCCGCGGGCAGGGAGCAACTGCTGAGGAAGTCGAGGGAGTTTTATGTCGGCCCTGCTTTCGGACAAGTCTGAGTCTAACTGGGAACCTACAAGCATGCACACGAACCGTACAGGTATTTTGCTGTGAATTACGACCTGAACTGTAGCTCTTAGAGCTGTACCTTTTCTGAACGTATCCCTGGTCTTGCTCACACTTTTGATTCCTGCCCGTCCTGTCTTTTGTTTCTCAAGTTACTCTCTGAGCTTTTCTATTTCCTTCCCCTTTTAGTTTTCTCAGGTCTCACATACTTGGTAAAGGACTTCCTCTTGGCAAGAGCGATCCGTCCTGATTCTCAGAGCAAGCAGGAAGAGTTAATAAAGTCTTCTTCCTGTCCTGAGGGACGTGAGGCCCCGAAGTGAACATGAGACAGCAACCGTCGCTGTCACCACCAACTGTTCAGTTTAGGGACCGTGAGAAGAAACGACCAAAGGACGCAGACTTTGTTTGGTTTTGGTTTACATCATTACCTTTTTCATTATTCCTAAATTGTTTACACACACCCTACATATTAAGGGAGTTGGGAAACAGATATTTTAGGATGCTGATTACATACTTTTGCATCACACATTTTTCTCCTTGTTTAGGTTTTCCTTGAATCTTCTAATTACTCCAACCTCATTACTGTTTGCTATTCTTTTTTGATTTTGTTTTTTAACTTAGATCCAGAGACTCTGAATCAATATGTTTCCTTTTAGTTGATCTGAATTTTTTTCAAAATATTTATATTATCCCTTCTTTATGATCTTTAATAAACTCACCAAAATATGTCTCAGTGGGAACATTTTTCATTTTGAAAAAGAGCATTTCTGATAGTTTCCATTTTGTTTGTTCTATTTGCCATTGTTAGGATGTCATTTATCCTGATCATGAATTTCCAAGGTGATTTTACATTCAATTATTATCTTTTTGATTGTTTTACCATCTTAAGTATTTCACTTCTATTTGTGTTAAATACGTCTCCAGTTCCTTGAATTGTGAATAACTCATGCTTACTGTATCAATCTATATTTTTATATTATTTATGAATCTAAGAATCCATAGAACTCTTTAATCTAAAATCTGACTATGTAACTCATTCTATCTTTTTTTTTTAAGAGAAGACAGTTTATTTAGAGGACAATTTATTTAAAAGTGGGGGAAAAGGGGGAAATGGAGATGATAGATAGCTACTCAACGAGTAGGGAGCATTCAGAAGTGTAATACTCCTTGTTTTATCTTTAAAGTCTATTTTTACAAAATCTTGTTCTTCTGATTTCTTTTGGAACTGCAGTTTCTTGTCTGTTCCTTATCTTGTGCCAGAGATATGTATATTTTCTGAGTGATTTTTTTTCATGTAGGTTCTGTGGATTTCTTGATTTTTTATTTATTATCTATATTCTTTCTTCATTTCAAGTTACACAAGTATTAGCATAATATAAAATATGGTTATCTTAGTTGTTCATCTTCTTGTTATTTCATCAAGGCATGTCTTACGTAGTTTACTTAAAATTACAAAAACTAATTTGTTTAGGTTCTCCTTGAATCTTCTTTCTAACTGCTTCAACCTGATTACTAATCACCATTTGATCATGTAATTTAGGTCTGAGTTTTAAAAATTATTTTCTATCTTAATTTCTGGGGAACTGAATTACACATAAAGATAGCTATAGTTTTTAGTGTTTTTTTAAATAAATGTTTGCTTATAAATTCTGCACCAAGTCATATTTTATAAGAGAAAAGATAAGCTAATCCCAGGATTTTTGTCACCCCCTTCATGATGGGAATACAGCCACTTTGATGGAAGTGTTGATTAGTCTTACGGTTTTCCACATTGGAGAAACTAAATCCGAGCTTATATTTCGCAATATTTTTCTGGTATTCATTGCAATAGATGTAAAGAAATGTAACCTTCTCGTTCTTATCATCTCTAGGCTCAAATATCCATTTGACTCCTATTTGGAACAAAGTCTGGAAGGTGAATTCCATTTTTCCTCAAGTAAAAGAAAATCATGTGGTCACCAATTACAAGTCTCTTTTTATTTCTGCTAACTTTGAACTGTTGAACTTTTCTGTGTTGGCTTTGACGTGCAAAATTGGACTATTTTTCCAGAACAAATGGAAAATAACTATACAAATTATTGTAATATAGCTTTCCTCTTATTAACTTTATTGGAGGCAGAATTTGTAGAGCTGGGAAGTAAAATGATAGGCACAAATGCAGTGTTTTGCTTGAAGGAACATGTACAGTTTATGAAATGTCAAAGGAAGTGTGCAATAAATATGAACTCGAAGTTCTAAATGACAGCTATCCGGGATGAAGAAAATGGATGCACAGCTCAAAATTATAGGAAACCATATGCTTTTCAAGAACAAGCAAGTCCAGCATTTGTAGGTCATAATCTTTATAGGAAAGCTGAGTGAATAGACTTTGCCTTGATACTATAAATATTTGGGTTGAGTACTGGTGGGACAGGTCAGTTATTGAACACAGCTTTGTGGGTAATGAGGGAGGAATATGTTTTGCAAGGAGATACACCGAGGATAGTTCCATCATTTTCATGTACAGAATAAGCAGCACAAATTATGCGAAGCCCCTGTATTGAGGGCTTCAATTTTCTCTCCCAAGATGCAATCATCTCAGTTAATGAGAACGAAGCAGATTGTCCAATACTATGGTGCCTATGATGACAATGTGTCAAGGAGCCTCTAACCTAACATAAAAAAATATGGATGCTTGAAAGGACAAAAAACACACAACACAGACAAGATAGTGATTTGTGTTTCCTTATTAGGTATTTTCTTAACTCTTACTGATTTTTTGGATTGTTAGCTATATAGATTAGAAAATGGTAACTTATGAAATGTTCAAAAAAGTTATCTACAATCACCATCACTTTACTATATTATTATTTAACCATTAAAGTAATTTATAGTCATTATACTGTCATTTTTCAAGCTTGTAGTTATTGATTCTGGATTTTAAGTCAATCATAGAATACACTTCCTTTCCTTAACTTTTTCCTCTGTTCTGCTTTCTAAAAATATGTTTGCTTTTATTTAATTTTAGATTCATCATTTATTTGATATTTAGTTTTCTGCATAGTATTAATTAAGGACATTTTCCAAGTCTCTAAGTCACTCAATGTTAGATTTTTATATCCTCTAGTTAGGACTCTTGGAAACCATTTAGAAATAACATAATACTACATAACAGGGTATATCAAAACATTATCTCTGAATGAGTGTATTAAGTTCAGTAATGAGTGTATTAAGGTCAATAAATCAGCCCCAAACTCATTTCCATGGGAGCCAGAGATTCTCAAGCATATAATGGAAAATAGTATATAACTTAGTATCCACTTTTGGAAATATGGGGTGGGGATTCTTTTTCATATTCTCCATCAAGTTTCATTTATGTATATCACTACAGTGTAATGTCTAGTCTTGTGCTTAATGTGTTTTTAAAATCTATTCTATGAGTAGTTTTGATTTGTGAGCTATATTATTCTAGTTAATTTGGAAACCTTCCTGAATTGCCCCTGGAACTCATAATTGCTTTTCTAATGCCCCATCTTTTGATGTGGTCTTGGGATACCTTTGGCAGATATAAGAAAAACTCAGCAATTATAGCCACTTCAGAATATTTGAATGTAATTACACTACCTAATATCTCCTGAGTGAGTTTTAAAATCTCTGCCTAAAAACCTTCCTGTACCTCTTAATGAAGGCTCCTGAAAATTATTTTTCCAGGACAAGTGTCAGTGAACTTCCAAATATTCTGTTAAGAAGGTGTTATGTTTCTTATCTCAGCTTTGGAGACTTCTCAGACCCAGCGCAGTGACAATATGACTCACCAAAATTGAACCAAGAAGATATAAAAACACTGAATATACCAATAAAACTGATGGAGTATTAGAAACTACCAACTAAGAAAATCACAAAGTCTGATAGATTTACCGCTAAATTTTACCAGAACTTCAGAGAAGAGCCAACACTAATATTCCTCAAATCTTTCCATGACATTAAAAGGGAATGACCACTGCAAAACTCATTCTATGAATTCAACTTTGCCCTAATGAGGCAGGAGATTTGGGCATGGCAAACTGGCAGGGGAAGTGGGTAGAACCAGTTAATCACAGAGTTCCAGGACACATGCAAAAAACAGCAATACACTTGGAGCCAATCAGAGAGTGCTACCTTTGATTCTCTCAGGACAGTCCCAACAGGTTATTGATAGGATGATCTAGGCCTGATGTTAGCCTAGTAAGTGGGAAATAAGAAAGATGGCTGGCACCAAGTTCTTGGCCACCGTGTTCTCTCACAGTGGTCTGCACTCACCCTGTAGAGTGTGCTTCCTTTCCTGTCTGCATCTTCCACCAGAACATATTAACTTTGCGTCAGGGTCTAGCCCCAAGTTTGTACAGCAATAATTCTCAATGAACACCAGGAATTAAACAAGTGAACATAATTAATCAGTTGCTGCCCCTCAGAGTGCAAAGCATTTTTGACCACCTTCCCCAAGTAAGCACATTAACCTCCCTATGGGAGATTGCTTAAGTGAATTATAGAATATAAAATAGATATTTTGTGATATTTTGTTAAATTTGCAATTATGAAAATTATAGCATTATTACAAAGGAATTTATTGTATTATATTTTCTCTTAAGAAAACATAAATTATGCATAATCAACAAAGCCAAAATTATGTGAAACAATGTGGTTATAAATTTCTAAGAATTTTCTAAAATAATTATATTTTTAAACTAAATATTTTGACCAACTAGTATGTTGCCAAAAACAAATTCTACAATAAGCAGATTACACTGAAGAAATTATTTCTGTCCCTTTTTCTTTCATTTCTAATTTTGAAAATGATGAGAGGGAAATTCTGAGGATGTGATGCTGTCTTCCACTCAGACGTCTATGCGCTGGCATGTTAACCTCTCCAGGGAATTTACACACACCCGCTCACTTTCTTGGTCCTTGGGAGGCTACAGGTCTTAAACTATTGGTAGAGTTGATGTTATCTGAAAAGCAGCAGATTTTAACAAAGACAGAGCTGTAGTTTCTGGTGACAAAATAGAGGTACAGTTAAATATGACGGGATCATTTTAACAGCTCCATTCAGGAATAAATAGAGATGCACCCTTGGGTATTTCCTCAAGCCCAAGGGAGTCAGAAAACAGAATGGCCTTTGGGAGGTGGAGTGCATCTTCTAGGATAGGATGGCTGAGAAATTATGAGATGATGGTTAGTACCTTCTATAAAAGAACTTTGTCATTTAAATTTAAAAGGAGCCATATACCATTTTTAAATGTAGTATTTTGTATTATATCTTATGAATACATGGTTTGTGCCAACTATGGCATTTAACAAACCACTAGCTCTTATTTCTGTTTAGGATTTTCCTTTTCCCCAGTAACTTTACAGTTTTGTATCTGTTCTTGCCCCTTGGAAAGATGTATCATGCAATGGAGATTTTCTAAGGATCGGCAATCTCAGTAAAAAACCAGAGTCCTGAAAGCATTTACCCCAACTTCCTTTTTTTTTTTTTTTTTGGTAGACCGGAGAGAAGGGGAACTTTAGGCATTTAATCTGCACAAAGGACTCAAGGGTAAGTGAGGTTTTTCAAGGTTTTCATCATGGAGCTAAAGGCGAAGAATTCTAGGGTCCGACAGGGTGAAATCCCTGGGAAGACAGCAGGAATAACTGTATGACTTTACTCATCTCCAGTTCTGCTTGCCCAGGAATGGGCTAGGTATGGACCAGACAGGCTATGGTGTGCCTGGCTCCGTCCTGCTGTCACCTCAGACTGCAAAAATTCTGATGGCAGCTAATCCAGACCCCAACCAGGAAATTTTTGTTGTTGTCGTTGTTTTGGTTTTTGGTTTTGGGGGAGGTGGGGATGCTGGAAGCTGTAATTTAAGGCCTTGAGCTTGCTAGGCAAGCCCTCTACCACTGAGATAAATCCCTAACCCCAGGAAGTCTTCCAGAGAAAGTGAAAACTAAAGAAGGGTAAGCCAGAGGGCTTGGGACTGTGGATGGAAAACCTATACAAAAAAGTATTTGTGGGCATTATGAAGTTAATAAGCCGGGTAATATTGTAATGTGGATTTTCACAACAACATAAAGTACATGTTGTTTTCCATTTCTAAATTGCTTAATTTAGTTTTACAGTTTTTCTTAAACAGTAGAATTCTGTCAGGTTTGTTCCTCTTTTAAATATATATGCTTCTTGATTTTTATTGTTGCTATAAATCCCATCCATCTAGGGATTATTGTATTTTTAA
>PVJO010031634.1:0-14099 GCA_004026905.1 Hystrix cristata
GAGAACATACTATTAAGTGAAATAAATCAGACACTTATCAGTACACATCGAATTGTTTCTCTGATATGAGTAACCATAAGTGTAAATAAGGACAAAGGGGTATAATGGATATTATGTTAAAAAACAAGAGATAGTATTCAAAGAGAGGAGAACTAGATAGGGAAAAGGGGGCTAAAGAAGAAGGTTAAAAGAAAAGTAAGATGAAAGGGAAAAAAAATGGAAAAGTGTAAATAAACTTGTTGCAAATAGAGAGGGGTGAGTGAATGGAAGGGCAGGGAGGGGAAGAGAGGGTAAAGCCAAGATACATCATGTACAGGTACAAAATAACCATGTTGATAATGATCATTATGTATACAATGTACCAATACATGTTCTTGGTAAAAATAAAAATTAAAAAAAACCCAAAAACTTCCAGTTGGCGAGCCACTTATTTTTGCAAAAAAATACTTTCAGCGAAATAACAAAAAGTGAACATGAAGTGTAGACTGTTATTTCTCAACTAGAGAAATCAAGTATTTGTCATAACATTAAGTGCCTAATACTTAGTGTGGTTAAATTCACCAAGGCCTCAAAACTTAAATCGTTTTGTCTAGCCCTCTGCACCAGCCCTGGTCCCAATCCTCGAGAAGAAGCATACAGAAGTAAATGGGTAAGGCTGCTTGCAACCAGAAGCGACCAGATGTACTAGTCCTGAACAAGTGCCTCTCGGATAGATCTCAAATGGTGAGCAGCGCAGCTGACCAGTGTCTCAGCTCCTGTGCTCTGGAGTCCAGCACCACCTTCACTCTGAGGCTCCCCAAGCCCTGTTTCCAAGCAATGATTAAAAATGGCAGAGATACTAAGGCAGGGAGACGGGGATTCCTCTGAAGGACAGCCATCACTTAAGGTAACTCCATAAGCCTTGACAAACCTTTCTTAGAATTACACTACAGCCTAAAGAATTCCTGCTCAGCCTTTTTTCCTTCCCTAGATCCATAAGTATTGGATGTGCATCAGGGTCTGACAGCTATCCCAGCATCTTCAGGCTTCCTCCTCATTTTCTCTCAAAGAATTTCACCCCATTAAATATTTTTTATAATTAATCTTTTTCAATATCCACTGCTTAGAGGACCCAATTTAAGACACGAGCCAAGAAGCACTGGCCCTTACTCGTCCTCAAGCCCCAAGCAATGAGAGCAATGCATATCCTGGCAGATTGCAAAGGTCAGTGGAAAAACCTCAGCCTCTTAGTGCACTGGTTAATACATCCAGATGCCCATTTGTGCACCCTTGCCACAGAAGCAGAGACTGGAAAATCCTTACTTGTCAGAGGCCAGACATTTATTTGCCCACAGAGCTTCCTAATGTTTTTTATAGCCATATGTTGACATAAATATGGAGTGCTGAATTGATGCACAAAGCACAAGACTATATAAGAGATGATATATAAAGGAAGATTGAAGGGGGATTACAATGAGAAGAGATTTTTTATAACTACCCAAGAATTACAGGATAAAGAAAACATCAGTCACTTTTTTCACAGAAGGAAAGAAAAGACTGGCTGTCATGGATTATTAGCAAAAAATGAACATTCTTATTGCTAAACCATGAAAACAGAACCATACTTGCTGGAAGAGAAAAGAACCCCACTGCTGCCATAAAGCAATACCCACACAGCACATGTGTGCACAGCTCTGATCCCAGGTTGTGGTACACACACACAGAATGCACCCCCTTGCCCATTGCTGGCATTGTCTTCTCCAGGGAGAATCTCTAGTTCAGATGTATCTCTTGCTTCTTCAATTTTGGGCATCTGGACATACAGGGTAGCAGCAAGGTGGAACACTGACCTCCCTCTGAGAGCATACAAGCCCTTTGTGGAGACTGAGCAACGAACTTCAGCCCTAAAGCACTCAGTGTCCTAGCAAGTCCTTCTGGGGTCCCACCTCGGGAACCTGTGCCCTGATGGAATCTGTGTTCACTGAGCTCCTTCACTTTTGAGTTCTTGTAGTACTTAGAGTTTGAATCACACACTTTAGGAGCCAGTTTATAAAAATTTATGTTGTTTATGTTGCTCCACAGACCCTGACTTTGTTTCCTTGACTATACAATGGGACCGTTCAGTGCAGAGACTATGTACTATTCTTCATTGCTTTTCATATAGAAAAGACACTTTAGGTAACAAAATTTTTAAGTGTCACATGTGAGGAACACAAGTGCTGTGATGTTCCTGTCCTTGCAGTGCTCTGGCAGAGCTCTCAGTATAACTGCCACTTAACAGATGCCTGGCATACAATTGCCACCATGATATTTGTCAGGGCAGGAAGAAGGGAGAGGGGAGGAAAGAGGAAGGAAATAGCCTCAGGAGTACTCATGCCCAGGAACATTTATAAATATGAATCTTGTCTTCTAGATTGGCTTGCATTTCTTTATCTACATCAGAAAAACAAGAAATCCCCACTCTCTTACTGTCCTCTTTCTGCTTTCATGCAACAGACATAAAAGGTATTTCTCTGGGGCTTGTCAGAGTTATAAAAGAAAAGAATATAAATTAGTCTTCTCCCCAAAATAGTTGTCTTAGTTACTTCTCTCATTGCTGGAACACGATATCAGACACCCACAAATTGAAGGAGGAAAGGTTTATTTTGGTTCCCAGTTCAGTTCACAGTCAGCTGGCTCCAAAGTAGGGTGGCCTGGCAGAGGAGAAACAGCTCATGGCATGGCAGATAGGAAGGAGAGAGGGAGGAGGGAGGGGGGGAAGAGGGGAGAGAGAGAGAGAGAGAGAGAGAGAGAGAGAGAGAGAGAGAGAGATTTCAAAAGAGATCAAGGGAGCAAAGAAAGACAGACCTTTCTAGGCCATGCTCCTAGTGCTGCACCTCCCAACATCACATTCAGCTTTAAACTCATCAGTAGACTGATCCACTGATGAGTATCACACCCCCATGATCCAATCACCTGCCCAAAGTCCCATCTATGAGCAGATGAGGCTTTGAGGGAACATCTAGATATAAATCATAACAGTATTAGAATATTTTAACTTACTGGCTCCTTTCTTGCCCAATCTTGTGATCCTACTTTCCCCTAAGAATAGAGTACAAGTGCCTTATTATAATAAGCCTGATTTTATAACCAACTTTCCTCGCACCTCTCGTTTGTTTGTTGTTTGTGACAGGGTCTTGCTATAAAACCCTGGTAGGCCTTAAACTGGAGATTCTTGTGCCTCACCCTCTCAGGTGCTGGGATTAACAGGTATATACCATCGTGCCCAGCTCTTTCCTGGCATCTTATGATAGGCATTCTATAGGATGCTGAAACTTTTCCCCAAGGGGTTGTTTTTAGAGGAACATGAATGGAGACTTCAAACAAAACAAAACCTTAATTAAACAGGGTTTCAGAATGGTCTACAAGACACACAAAAAGTCAAAATCTTTTTGGGTCTGTTCAACACTACATGTCCACACACTCTCAGACAGAGTGCCCCACTGCATGGAAAAACAGTTTGATCCTTTTCAATTCTGCTCCTATAGAGTGTTGCTTCCCTGGAGTTATACAAGGAAATCAGCCCAACTATCCACATATATCTACTTAGACCATTACAAAGGTATATTATTAAGATACTACATGGTATCAGAAGAATTTAGGAGCCAAAAATAAATTAGTACATGAAGAGTGTGGAAGAACTGAATTCCGTAGGCCTTTCACTGTCAGTATATTGAGTGGTGACAAAGAATAATCTTGGTTAACGAGGCCTTTAGCTAAAACAAGAAGGTGAACTTCAAACTGTAATATTATATAAAATTATATTTCTACCTGATAAGTATATCTGATGCTGGGTGTTAACCAGCATCCATCCTCCTTTTAGCCTAAAGCCCGACTTGTTCATCAGTCCATCCTCCCATATGTTCCGGTTAAGTTAGTTTCAGGGATGCTCCCATTCCCCTTTCTGGTAATTGTCTCTAGAATGGATTCTGTGACCCTATTTCAGTCAATAAGAAGTGAAAGGAATCCTGCCAGGGGCCTTCTTACAAAAGTCTTGATAAGAACTGTGAAAATAGCTCAGTGGAAGAATTCTTGCGAGCATGTGCAAGGCCCCAGGTTCAATTTTTAGAACTGAAAAACAAAACAAAACAAAACAAAACAAAACAAACAAACAAACAAAAAAACACTTGACATGCTAAGAGGGGGACCCAGGAGAAATGTTTTTTTTTTCTCAGAATGTTTCTGGGCCTGGTGGCACACCAGGGATTGCCAGCCTGACATGGAAGTCAGCACTGAAAAAAGCAGAGCAGAGGAAAGGACCTGGGTCTTAAGGATAACAGTAGGCTGCCAATGCAACCTGCCCTGAAGACTATACTGCTTTGGACTTCCAGTTATAGGAGATAATAAATGTTCTTATTGCTTCAGTATTTCAGTTAGGAATTCTGTTACTTGCAGCTGAACATATCTTAATAGATATAAAAGCTCTTTGTTTTAAAAAACGAATGATTGTACAAATTTCCAAGGAACACCGAAGGAAAGATCAATCAACTAATCTCACCTTCCAAATGTTGGGGAAAGCTTCACAGAGGAGATTTTTATGGATATGCAAGAGAGAAGAAGGCATAACTTTTCAGGGAGAAGTACACAGAAATCAAAAACTTAGTACTGATGAGGAACACCAGGTAGTTTGGGATGGTCCCCAAGGGCAGCTCAGACGAAGGTCCTTGGCACAGGAGAGGATGGAGAGGGCTCGGGTAGTGGTCAAGAAAACCTCATTCATATTCAAAAAATATGACCCAGGGATTCAAATGTAGCAATAAAGAAGGAAAGGGCATAATAATCTAAGAAAGGCAAACCTCTGGGCAACATTTAATTGTCTGTAAGATAATACTTACAAATATCAGACTTTAACTTCTCTTCCAAATTTTTAAGCATTATATTAGAGATTTATCCATCACCGCTCCATCTTATCTGAGTCTTTATTAGAACACTGATTTTTTTTAAAGAGTGATGATATGGTTTGAATCTCAAATTTCTAAATGCCTTTCCTAGTATTTTCCTTTTTAGTGGTTTAGTTTTACCCTGAGATGAGTCAGGAATGAAAACAAAAGTAAAAATATACAATGCCTTCTGGTTATTTAGGGCTTTTGTTCTTTCTCTGCCTTCCCACCAACCTTCTACATTCAAAGAACTAAGGGAAAGTGTGGGTGTTGCTAAAACAGACACAATTTATAGCTTTGTGCTAGCTCACTGTCCACTAGCTCTGGGCAAGAATAAATTCCCATCATGACTCCAGAATAGGTCTGTGATGCTTGCCAGTAAGAGTATCTCATTATCCAATATAGAAAGTGGTCCATGAAGCTAAACCCCCAATGCCTCCTTCAAAAGTTCTATCATCTTGTGGAATAGAATCATATGAGAAATGACAGTCTCAACCACCAGAATTTCTGCGAGGTAGTGTATCTCATGTTCACCATCCATCCTCAGTGTACACCAGATACCACACAACAAGAACACATATACACACATATACCATGCACACACACAATGCATACATGCATAACACACACAACATACATGCATACATACACACAAAACCACACAACACATACAAACACACACACATGTATACAACACACTTCACTGGACTCTGGGATTTCTAAGATAGTGTAGATAACTTTTCTCTAGAAAGTATCTCAGCCACCTAGTTATTCATAGCTAAAACATTTCCTTGACATAATTTTGAGAAGTTGATAGGAGAAATATGAAATGGAGATCTCTAACCATATACATGTTGACTAAATAAAGGTTTAGTTTACATAATGTGTATATCCAACAGTTGCCAGTGGTGGATACATTATAACGTGCTGTAGACAGTGAAAGAAGCACTCTCCAGTAAGAGGGTCTCCAAGAGTTTATCTTCACCACAGGATGGTAATGGGGTGAACAAGAAAAAAGGTGGGAAGAAATACAGTTGAAATTGGGAACTATACATTCAACTTTTTTCTTAATGAGATAGCTCTCAAACTCCAGTGTATTAGAACCACCTGGAAGGTTTGCTAAGACATAGATTTCTGGACCAGTTTCTGGTTCAGTGTGTTTAGGGTGAGGTCTATATATTTGCTTTTCTATCAAGTATTCATGCAACTTGATGTTGCTAGTCTAAGCACCACACTGTGTGGGGTGCTGTCCTGTAACACTGTGTTTGGTTCCTATCAATGATTGTTCTCACAGTCTTGGAACCCCATCAAAATCCACAGTGATTAGAGATGATGCACATAGGTTTCAGAGTTTTGAGACCCTAGAGATGTAATTCGTGATTGTACCTTCGGTCTCCTCCAAAAATTAAATTCAGTTAAAACTGACACTGTTTTGCATAAAGCATGAGAAGCTACAGTCCCTTTCTCAAGCTATTTACGGAGCTGCCACACCCATTTAAAATGTGAATAACGTAAACTTGCACACTGATGCTGGGGCAGGTATTTTTCCAAATCAGCTTCTTCACTGTGCCTGGTATATTTCAATTCCAGCTACTTGGCATGTGTGTGCTTTTTCATTATTGCTCCCACTGAATTTTCCCTGCTGGACTGTTTGCTATAACAGTATAGCATTTCTGAAGCTTCAGGATAAAAGAAAAACTCAACTACCCCTACTCTCAACCATTCCCCACTCCCGACTTCACGAGCAGACTTCGATGAGAGAGCTACTAGCGCCAAAGTTTGAGATCACTAATTTTCAGAATGGTTTTCTTGCCAATGATTTGTGCAGCCTTGGCTGAACTGTATATTTTCTGAGTTTCTGTTTCTCTATATTTCTTCTTTAAAGTTCCTAAGGTGCCACTTTCTGGCACAGAAACTGTAACAGCAACTATTGTAGAGCTAAATGGGTGACACAGGTGAAAGAACATGGGTTGTCTAGTCCTGAGTTTTAAGCACAGCCCTATTAGTTACCAGTGAGTCACTTTATTTGAGTTGGCTTTCTGATCCTTAATAAGAACATGTAAAAATGATAAGACTATACTCTTTTTTCCTACACACACACACACACACACACACACACACACACACACACGGGTTTGTGATACCAGATTGCCACATGTAACTGCACTACCAAAGGTTCGACACCTGCCCTGTATTTAGTAGATGTGTGACCTTTGGCAAGGTATTTAATTTTCTGGTGCCTGAGTTTCCTTATCTAAAACATGGTTATTGTGAAGATTAAATTAATATATGTAAAATACTTAAATAGCATCTCTAACATTCCAAATGCTATTTGTGTTAGCTACTATTATTATTATACATCAACTTTTTGACATAATGGATGTTAGTTCTCCATCAGTACACATCATTAAATATATAACTTTAATTTGATTTAAACTGTATACAATATCTCTATAAATAATTGGAATGATAAATGCATTTTCTTGGTGTGCACACTCAGTACCACAGTAGTTTCGGCAAAGCTTCCTCAGTAGCCCCTTTGAAGTTCAGAAGCACAGCAAAATGTATAGGTTATTTATTAATTTAGAATATAGACTGAAATCAACTTTTAACAATCTACAGAGAGAAAAGTGGCTTTGATTCTTCCACTATCTCATCCTTAACTTGGGAAACACCTTAAAATATTAAAAGTCTTGTCCAGATCACTCTCCCCCCAAAGAAGGACAAGTTTAGTTTATCAGGCTTCTAATCCTACTTTTCCTGAAGATCCTTTCAAATTAAATCAGGACCACCCTGGTTTTCATAACAAAGGTATCCACAAACACTAAACACCCAGCCTCCCCTCACTGTTCTGATGCTATAATTTGTCCTCAATTTTCTGACAGAAATTCAACAGGATTTACCAAACACTCTTACAATTCAGAGCGGAGATGAAAGAATGAAGAGTGATAAAATGATGATCACTGAAATCCAGTCTAGGAGAAAAGACTAGATATCACTATTTGACATTAAGTTCTGGAAAGAAAGCTACTGGTTTGGGCTGGAGAAGCTGAAAGATGCATGGTGAGTGCAGTTAGGCTTGGTCTAAATTAAAGGACTTTTGAAGTTGGGTGGGAGCTCAGTAATATCTGTTCTTCGTTTCTTCTTTGTTTCACAAATGAGAAAACTAGCAGAAATTAAGTCACTTGCCCAAAGCAATACATCTAGCTACTGAGAAGAGAAAAAAAAATCAGGATTAAAAATTCAAATTTCAAAGACAGTGTCAATGGTTTCTTCACAAAGCACACCATGTTTGAATAAGGAAAGAGCCTCAGGAGGACTTTTGCAGGCAGGAGGAGAGGAGCAACAGGGTAACAAGCTTCTCTCATGGGCTTGGGCAGGGTGACAGTTCTGGATTGGAGAATAAAACTGGATCAGTAAGGTGGAAATACACCATGTCCAGCAACTCAATTTTATCCTGAGGGGCCTCTAAGGAGGGCTAGGATGAAATTAATGCCTACAAAAGATTTTTAGAAGAGATAGCTTTTAAATCCTTGAATGGTATAATATGTAGCTAAAATTTTCATTAAACCTTGAAAAACTTGCTGTTGAGTAAATTAAATTGGTCCTATTAAACTTGAGCTAAGTATACTCAAAAAGGATCACAAAACACTTTATTATAACATAGATTAATGAATTCAAAATCTATATTTTGGGACTTGAAATTTCCTTTGTACCCCACTAAACACTGAATATAATTTTCACATGAATTTAGAGACTGTCTCTAATACAGGAAGGCCATGATATCAAAGGTAGAATTCTACGGTTTAAATTGCTCTGGCCCTACAATCAGATCTCATCTCTCAAATGCATGGCATTTTAAGTGTCCTATAAAGTGTGGCAGCCCCCAGTGATATATAATGGAATACTAATGCTATTGTGGAGCAAGGAGCAATTTTTCTTTTATGAGCACAGAGTGGTGATACAAGGCCCTAAGTGAACAGTGCTAAGTGCACCAGCTGCTGTCAATCAATATTTTGACCATTAATACTCATTCAGGCTCTCAGTCCAGTTTAAATGCTTTTCACCATGGCTTATTTTTAAACCAGTTATGGATTCTAATTCTTCAATTTTGAAATAACGAGAGCTGTAGAATGTAATGAAAGGCAATTATGCATTAGTGTGCCTGGGAAAAATATTGTTTTAATGCTGCCACTCATTTTAAAAGCATACTATGACCCTTAATAATGAGAGAAAAGCTACTTTTCAGGTATTTGTAGTATTAGGTTTATTTTGAATCAACACAGAGGCAAGCTGATCACCACATGTGATTTTTTGTGGCCTTTACAGTCTTTCATGTAATATTTTAAGGAAAACATCTTGAACATTGTTTCTAACAGTGACTATAAAAGAACAGTTAAACATTCTGCTTTACTCCTCATTTTTCTCTAATTGCTCATTTTCTTAGTCTTTAGATTTTTTAATTGGATTCCAAAGTGGATTCTGAACATTAAAAAGTGTTTACTGAGCTCCTCTTGTTCCTCTTTTTCAAACTATTTTATTGTACCACTAACAGAAAGTCCCTAATAAACATTACAACCGATTGAATGTATTAACATCTATTAAGTCGTCCAGCAGAAATTTGACACAGGTCAATGAAATGCTAGCGAAAAATGCCAGTGGTGTATTGGGCTGATGAATTACAGGAAATTTGGTGCTTGGGGGATATACTTTTGATTCTTGATACAAGGACAAATAACACATTATAGAAATATACATTATACAAATAAGAGCAAGAACTGCAATCAGAGAAGAAGGGGTGATTTTAGCCAAATTCATTGATAGGCACTAAGAGTAGGATCACTAAATCTGAGAGTGTGTTTCATTACAAGTCTGTAGGAAGCGATGATAAGTCACAGTCTATTCTCAAATGCTTATCTTCTTAAAAAAAAGAAATGTTAAAGTTTAAATTATAAACAGTATTGTTTCTTTCTTTCTCATTATTTATCACTATGTTCCCAGGACATTTCTTGCAAAAACCATGAGTTTCATCCTCAGATGGAAAAGGGGACCCATACAGATATACTCTGAAATTTTACATTTTTGGACCTCTTGAAATAGAAAATCTTGCTGACCAAGCCAGAAAAAGTAAACATTAGGAAGATGCATCTGATCTCACAGACACATCCTCTCTCCTGGATGATCACTGAAAGAATGTATTTATTTTTAAATAACTCAGCATCTTTTAGTAAAGAGGTACATGCGGGTGAATCCCAGCTCAGAAATAATAATATGACCTTCATTTGTGTGAGTCTTTATATCTTTGTCTGCAAAATGAGGGTGTTGGGTTTTCTAAGGCTTCTTCCTAATTTATAAATTATAAGTTCATTTACACATACTGGACATTTAATCCACTTGGCATCTCCTTTCCCCTTGTGATTAAAAAGTGTTTATTGAGCTCCTCTTGTTCCTCTGTTTCACCCTATCTTAGTGCACCACTAACAGAAAGTCCCTAATAAACATTACGAACATTAACATTTAGAACATCACTGGAGAAAAAGAATGAGAGGTCAGTAATACCACTCACATGGACTATTTTCAGACTATTTTATAAGACAAAAATGATTGTGAGTAATGCATTCAGATGACTGAAACTACATGGACTCTGTCCTGAGTGGCTATTCAGTTTTCAGAAGTCACTTTATGTCTTTAGGATTCAGTTTTTTCCTCTGTAAAATGAGGGAGCTTGAAAAGATCCCTTTAAATTCTAGTAATTATTTTTCTATAATAACAAAAATTAAACACTATTTCTAGGATAACAAAAATTAAACACTATGTCTTCTTCTTGAATTACATAGTTCAAGATATCTCAAAGAGTTCCAAAATTCTATGAATATATACACATATTCATAATTTTTATAATCTTTTTACATTGCACTGGTTCTGAACTTGCTCTCAATGACTTTCTCATTTAAAAAATTATGAAAGAAGACAGAAGTCATATAACCCACCCTCATGCTTATAAATTTTAAGCCTAAACTGCCTTAATAATAGTAATTTAGAGAAACGTTATCTCAACAATAGTGGGTAATGAACTAATGTTTTATACTTTCAACCAGAATTTTAAAATATTTTATGGAGTTTTTGGTGATGAATGGTAAGCTGGAATGTTTCAGGTTCACGAATAAAGTTTCTGTGTTGAGAGTACAATGCCTGAATTTACTCCAATCAAAATGCGATGAGTTTTATAAAACAATATTCCTATAATAGATAAGTTGAAATTGGTGAAAGAGTCATAATTCAAGCAAATTTAGGGCTGTGCAGAAATCTTTCCCTTCAATAAAGGTTGGTAATTTTAACTCTGTATTATTTAAGTATATATAGCCCTTTAAGTATATATCATGCAAGGATTACATTTTATCTGGCTTTCCAGATTATGTCACATATCCTTGTTGATTATTTATTAGCCAAGACAAGAGAAAGATTCTCCATTGATGATGGAGAAGGACAAATGACTACAGTCAAGGGATTCATCTCTGATAGCATTACTTCCTTTCTATTTGGCTATTTCTCTTCTATTGGATAATGATTCCCCCTCCTATGACAGTTTTATTATGTTAAGAACTTCAATAGGAAGAAATTTAACTTGGTGTTCTGAATGGATCAGCACATCAGCCCCTTAAAAAGAAAGTCTACCACTTGACTTGAAGTTTCTGTCTTATAGCTCAAGTACCTCACAGTGTGATTCAGTTAAAACACAGAATTTCTTGTGTTCTCAAATCATGACATCACATGGTTAGCATATAAAATGGGCATTCATCTTGATGTCTAAACTTCAGGCATATAAAGAGGCTTCAAGAATTCCAAAATGAAGAAATCCACAAAAGTATGCCCTTTGCTATGCATATAGAACTGGCTTGCCTGTTTCCATTGTATTCAAAGTTTTTGCCCATTAATAGGCTAAGAGAGGTGATGCCAAGTATTTCATCAATAACACCAGTTAAAAACTACTAATGTCTTATACTTTAAAAGATGATAGTGCATAGTGGACAATCTTTTTCATATTTTATTAAACTTTCTGAAATGGATGACATGGTAAATTGCACAGAAAACAATACTTTGGGAGTTTAAGAACTTAAAAAATGCTTTTCCACACTGCCTTCAGAGAGGAGAGTGTGAAAGAGAGAGCAAATAGCCCTATTAACGATAATAATTATAAATTATAACATCTAAAATCAGGCTAAGAAATTAAAAGTGCTGCATAAGAAACTCTTGTTTATTTATAACACTTTTTATTGTAAGACAATGAAACATCATTTATTTAATCGAAAAGGATCTGGAAAAAGTTATTCCCACATGAGGAGTGGGATATGTTTCTGCAAATTTTCTTCTCGAAATTACTTAACATAAAAGGATTTACTCTCTACAATTTTAAGAGAAGTCATTTCTAGAAGTTTATATTGCTCATCAGTGCTGACTGTGAAAAAAAGGCTGCTCTTTTTGACTGCAGAGCCACCGCTTATCTTTATGAAAACAAACAGCTCCCCTGGCTTGACTCCTTGCACCACAATGACCCACGGCTGTCAACAGACTTGCATTATGTGCTGCCCGAGAACAGGACTATGACATTTGCTCTTGTGACAAGGCAAATTTCGGCAGCTCCTCTGGAAAGAGATTAGCATTCATTACGCTGCAGCACCTTTCATCAAGCTAATGACATTTCAATCAGCACATTTTCTCCAGTTTCGGTACTTTGCCATCTGAGCACAAGTCTCTAATTACACCCCAGCAACAAGTTTCACATCAGTCCTGTAATTTATGCACTCACCATACACCATCGCTCCTCCAGTTTCATGCAAGAAGCGGAATCGATGATTTTTAAATAACCAGATTGTCAGAATGGTAAGGATGAGCAAAAAATTAAAGACAAGCAGCTCCACAGCTCCCTGATGTTGAAAGTGATACTCATCCTTCTCTGACATAAACCTTTGCTGTCTCTCCATTCTTTGGTCTTCTTGAGATTCCTTAGATAAAATCCTGGATAAGGGCTGTTTTATCAAGATTTACCTAAGACAGTCTGGCCGTCTGAGAATTACAGAATAAACACTGCTACTTTGCTACTTCACAAGCATTCTGCCCTGGCTTAGTATTCAGATGGCTTCTAGTTACAACTTCCTGTTTCTCTCTTAAAGCAGCCTCGTCTCTTTTCAAACTCCAGAGTGGTTTCATCATCACCAACTCTTAGCATCTTTAAATGACTCATTCCATGAAAATATTTTCCATACTGGCAAATCTAAAGCAATAATTCTCCAGTCATGATCTTATTGTTTCAAACAAGTTTTCTTAAAGTCCTTAACTGGTGATTTGTAGATTAATGCTTGAAAAGTTCATTTTACATTAGCAAAATTTTCTAGACTCAAAAAAGCAATGTCAAACTCATAATCTCACCCAACCTCTCCAACTAGAGCCTGCTAGATTGACGGGGATTGATAACTCTGGTTTGACCTAAAATGATTTCACAGGAATTCTTTTCAGAGTTGAGAATCATGAATTTAGTATATGACTTTCTGTTTGGCTTTCTATAATGGTTATCACAGAATGGAATTTAAACTCTGAGTGTATTTTTTTTAAATTTTTAAATTTTTACCAAGAACATGTATTGGTACATTATATACATAATGATCATTATCAACATGGTTATTTTGTACCTGTACATGATGTATCTTGGCTTTCCCCCTCTTCCCCTCCCTGCCCTTCCATTCACCCAACCCTCTCTACTTGCAACAAGTTTATTTACACTTTTCCATTTTTTTCCCTTTCATCTTACTTTTCTTTTAACCTTCTTCTTTAGCCCCCTTTTCCCTATCTAGTTCTCCTCTCTTTGAATACTATCTCTTGTTTTTTAACATAATATCCATTATACCCCTTTGTCCTTATTTACACTTATGGTTACTCATATCAGAGAAACAATTCGATGTGTACTGATAAGTGTCTGACTTATTTCACTTAATAGTATGTTCTCAAGGAACATCCATTTACATACAAATGACTCTAGTTTATCCTTCTTTATGGCGGTGTAGTACTCCATTGTGTAGAAAAACCACATCTTCTTTAGCCATTCATCATTTGTTGGGCATTTAGGTTGTTTTCAAGACTTAGCTATTACAAATTGTGCTGCTATGAACATGGTTGTGCATATATCACTGTGGTATGATGATTTTA
>PVJO010031635.1:0-14098 GCA_004026905.1 Hystrix cristata
AGACCATAATGGTAAATAAGGACAAAGAGGTGTAATAGATATTCTATAAAAGGAGGATGGTGTGCAGAGGAGTGGAGTACTAGAAGGAAAGAAGGGGAAAAGCAGAAAGGCAACAGGGGAGAGAGGGGAATGGGAAAATATGGAGGATGATGAATGAACCTGCTGTAAATAGGGAGGGAGGGTGCAGAGGGGAGGGGGGAAGAGGGGGGAGAGCCAGGATACATCATGTATAGGTACAGAATTAATGTAATGAATGTGACCATTGTATGTAGAATGTACCAATACATGTTCTTGGTTTAAAATTAAAAAAAAAAAGTTATGATTAATAGCATCCAGATGTTTGTGACTCCACAGCTACACCCGTGTGTGCGTGCTCCGCCCCATCCGGTGAGCTGGGATTGGGGAGGAACTGGGATGGAGAGAGGTGGGGGTGGGGACAGTTCTAATTCACTGGGTTTGGACTGGGGGCAGCATCTGGGGCTGCAGATGACACATGAAGTCAGGCAGCAGGGAAGCAGAGGTTCTGGGCATGCAACCCATTTGCAGCAAAGCCAGGGACCCCGCAGGTTGGGGTCGACAGAGCTGCATGCGACCAGAAGGGAGAGGGGGCAGGCGGGATGAGGCAGATACTAGAAACACCTCCGGGAAGAATGGCCTCCAGGGCAGAGTGGTAGGCCAGAAAGGAACTGGATCGTAGGAAGACATTTCACCTATGTGAAGCAGGGAGCCTGCAGGTCCCAGGTCGGGTGGTCCCCTGTTATGGTTACAGTTACGGCCATGTAGAGCTTTAATCACTCAGCCCTGTCTCCCGATTTACCGAGGCTTGTTGTGAGGGGATTTTTACTAAACGGAAGGAACGATCAGAACAGACTAGATAAACGTCAGCTCCGGGGGTCTTGAAGAACTGAGCTGGCAATGTGATAATGTCATTATCCTCAGGCATTGTCTGCAGCTGATCAAACTGCCACCACACGGTAGTCCACAGTCCCCACGCATCTGGAGCCCTGGCGCCCTGTGGCTCTGTCCATCCAGAGCAGCATCAGAGGTCCCGACCCCTGTGCCTGGGAGGGGAGCGGCTCAGAGGTGGGGAAAGTGCGGGGAGGCCTGTGTCTACCCATGTGTTCTTAGCCAGCAGGCGCACAATGTACAACTATTAGCATGTAGACATCTCGCTAATATTTGGGAAGAAAAACTATAACTAAAAAAAGGAAACCCAGAAGTGGAAGGCAACTGTGATAATCAAGCAGTTTAAAAGCAAATTGTTGGAGGGAGAAGTTAAAAAGATTAAAAATGTGTCATGCGCATTTACCAAATACCTACAATGAATGTAATCATTATATATCACAAAGATGAACTAAAATAATAATAATAACCATATTAATAACGAAAATGGGGAGAGGGGATCTAGAGATGGAGGCAGGGAAGTGGGTGGGGAGGGGAGGGGAATAAAAAGAGTCAAGATTTGTTAAATACATGTCTTCACTCCCTAAGATGAATGTAAACTTCTGCAAATACATAAATAAAATTTAGAAAAGTAAAAGTACCCCACCTATTCATTAAAAAAATAAAAGCAAATTGTCTTTGTGCATTGCTAATGGGCTACCTGAAACTTCCTTCAGAAATGATGGCATGTGTGTGTATGTGGGGGTGTTGGGTAACCTTGTGTGAAAAGGGGGAGAGAGAGAGAGAGGGAGAGAGAGAGAAAACACCTTCATGAAGATAGGCAAGCACCAAAGCAGCAGTTGTGCTGAATGAGATCTCGGGTTGCATTCACATGATTAACTGTGTCTTTCAAGGAATATCCTTTCCTTCCTGAGGTCATTGTTCTTGTACATTGTTCTGTGTTGGTTTTTCCAACCTCTCACCCAACTTCTGGACTTTGTATGGACTCTCGACCTTATCAGCACACTTAGAAGTTACATTCTCTTGAGCTAACGTTTGAAACCACAAGGTTGTGTGGCTCTCATCTATAGCTAATGATTAAGAAAGGGAAGGAAAAACGATCACGTCGTCTTTGCTTCCTTTTTCTCCCTGGCACATCAGGCGGAGCCTAGATGGTGTCTCCCATTGGTTGGAGGAGCCTCGGGACGCATGGGCACCCTGGCTGCCAATGTGCACGTGACGTGCTCTGAGTTGCTCTTTGCTGCTTTGGTTTCAGGTGCTCGCCTTTCCTCCTCCTCCTATTTCACACTATAGGGAAGCCCTATAACTCAGAGCTTTAGAGTGTATGGTGTTACAACCTTTGTACTAATGGATCTGTGTTTTGGTGGGGGGAGCTGCTGGGGATTGAACTCAGGGCTGTGTGCTCGGGTCTGTGTTTTTGAATGCAGCCTCTACACCCCTAAAACATTGCAGGTGGCTGGGTCTGGGCAGGTCCGAGTGCCTATGCACTTGCCCTTGTTCTTGGAACCATTGTGCTTCCAGTTGGAGACTCTGCCATCTGATGAGACTATCTGCTTCTTCCTCGTCATGGAAAGTTTCCCCCCAAAGGCATCAGATTTCTTTCTAAAATTTACCATCAGGTCCCCCATCAAAGTTTACCAAACATATCTGAACTTCAGATGAGACCATAACTCTGAGTTGTCCCAGTAAAGCATCCAGGCCCCCAGCATATCAGTGAGTTAAAATAGCTGCTAGGGAGAAGAGTATTGCCTGGCCTGTTCCAATCTCTGATCATCCAGCAGCGTTCTTCTCCATAATATGCACGACTAAGCTGTGCAACCCTCAGACAGGTTGTGACCATTCACCTTTCCAACAGAAAGTGCCTATTTTCTTAAGTCACCAACAACGTTACACACCATCATGAAAGGATTTTGTCCACTTCGAGGTAAAACATAGGATCTGGTTATTTTTTACGGATATTTGCTTAGTTATTAGTAGATCTGAATGCTTTTTCACATATTTTATGTGTTTCTTTTTCTTTGCTTGAGAATTATCTCTTCTTTGGCTTAATTTTTAAAATCTTGAAATAGGCATCTTTTTCTCATTAACTTTTGTGTTTTTAGGCTCTAATTAACCATCTGTTCATCAGGTGGGATATTCTAGTGGCAACCAAGAGAAAACTCAAAGGATTTATAAACTTCTAAATAAAAAGACCCAAGAAGGGCAACTCTGGAGTTGGTTAATTCCGTAGTTTCAGAGTGCAACCGAATGCTTTGGGTTTGCCTCTTAGTGCAAAACTTATGAGCACAGCTTGTAGATGAAAGTGTGGGGAGGTTTATTCCTTGCAGCAAGTAAGGAGCAAGCTGGGGCTAATTCCCAAAGCAGTGTCTCCCCAAGCAAATGAAGGGAGGGTCTTTTGGGACAATCAGACACACTCATACAAGAAAGACTTGCAGTCGCATATAGAGGTGGGCACATTCCCAAGCATGCTCAGTCCCAGGTCATGCTCGTTACATCCCTTGTTCAAAAATGACGGACAGGAGTGTCTCTGGGTGGAGAATTTAGTACAGTGAGCTAAATTTATTCTTGGTTACCCAAAAGGGGTAGGACAGAGTTACTCAGCAATTTTGGCTGGTTCCTGATAAATTTCTCCTGAAGGCCTTATCTGAAACAAAAAGGCAAGTTCTGAGACACAGTTGTAGTTATTTAAATTGGCAGCAGCTTTTTTCTATAACCGCTAGTGATTGTCTTAGAAGGACCCACCTGGCGACTGACGAGAGCATCACCAGGAACCTAGGTTCTTTCTCTCTCTTTTTAAGTTTTCTTTTCTAAATTTTATTTTTATTAGTATGTGCCTGCTGTACTTACTTTCTATCCTCCCATTCTTGGCATGGTCTTACACTCTGTCTCATGACTTCACGGTCTTCTTGAAGATGGTGGCTCAGAACTCCAGAAATCACCTTCCCGTCACAACAGCATTCAGAGGCAGAAAGAAGCCCTTCTCTTTAATGACTTTCTTTAAATTTGAGGAAAACTGTTCCCAGAAGCCCTCAAGCTGACTTCCCTTCACAGCTCATTGGCCAGAACTGCTTCACATGCTCATGGGGACACGAGTCATGGGCGAAGGTGGTCATTATGGTTGACTTACATCAATCAGCCTTTGTTGTGAGTCTCATGGGGAGTAGACACTTAAACAAAACAGGAGCTCTCTTAGCAAGGAAGACAAGGCAATGACCTGTGATTTTCTACCACTAGTATTTGCCACACCATGATTTTCATATAAGAAATTCTAGTTTTGAAACAAAATAGTGGCACTTTTTTCCAATCTTTCTCAGAGTGGAGCCCATTTTGTCAGGGAAATGCGGATTGCTAATATCCAGTCCTTTCCATTGGTAATATATGATCATTAGTGTGCCTCTGTGGAGGTTAGATTTATTTCTCAGCTACTTGAGAGTGGGCCTTAGGCACAGCTCAGATTCCTCTAATATCATAGTCTGAGGCATTCAGATCAGTGACTCTAAAAACATTTGCTTTCCTTCTAGCAAGTGTTCATAGCTCCTCGGGACTCTCCAAGCCCATGATGTACTCAACACCTACTCAGGCATCCATAATGCTCCCCTGCTTACTTGGTGGGTGTATTAATGTCCTATGGCTGCTAAAACAAATATCAACAACTTAGTGGTTAAAATCAGCACATATTTGTTATTTTATAACTGAGGAAGTTAGAATTTGAAATGACCCTCACTGGGCTAAAAACGAGGCATCTGCTCCATCCCTCCTTGTGGCCCCAGGAGAGAGTCTGTTTTTCTCCTTTTCCAGCTTCTAGAGATTGTTACAGTTCCAGCCTCTTTCTTCCTCTGTCTTCAGAGCATCAGGGTTACTTAGCACCTTTCATTACTCTGACCTCTCCTGTTTTTCTCTTGTATTTTGAGGACCCCTGTGATCATCATGGCCTCACGCAGGTAACCCAGGGCACGGCGACCATCTCAAAACCACCTAATTAGCAGTCTTAGTTACCTTTTGTGGTGTAACATATTCATAGATTCTGGGGATTAGATTCTCGGATCAGAAATCTCTAGAGGGACATTTTCTGTCTACCATAGCAGGTAGGAAAATAATTCCCCCTCTTTCCTCCATAATCTTCATTTAATGTTAGTGTGTCAGAGTATTTAAGATATTTATGGTTTCAGAATAGCCCTACTTCAGTCTTCTAGAGGCCATTTCATCAAGCTCCTTCTTGGCCCACAAGGGCTCTGCCTCTGGCTTTTTGCTGAAGACACAACATTTGGAATCAGATCAAAGAGAGTAAGTGTCTCTTCTTCCAGGCTTTCTAGGCCTCTCTGCTCCTACGCATTTGTATTTCCAGCTAGCTGCTCATTATAGACGCGGCATTCCACTGTGCTCCTATTTAGGGTTGTAGTATATGGATTCATTCCTCTTTTGTATAGCTCCCTTGTCAGAATAAATCCATTTTAGGCAAGAGCGCATGCTTGCTTCCCTTCCAAAGCTTTTGTTACGAGTCTGTGCAAGCCACGTGCTAGGATGAAATTAACCCAGCTCTTGGCTCTGACAGGCCATATAAGCTGTCCTTTATATTATTACAAATTACCTTATATTATTTCAACAGGTAAGAAGTGATTTTCTTTCACTTTCTCCTTTCTTCTCATTCTTATTTGTTACACAACCTGCCTTATCATTGCTCCATAATTTGAAACAATTGCAGTGGGAAAACAAGACCCCAGTGTGGAACACCAGGGCAGAAGAGAGCTCATAAAGACACTGAAAACAGCAATTGTGCATAATCTGCCTCCCGCAAATGAACTTGGCTTGTGGCCTCTGTAGATTATAGGTGGTCCAGGAAACATCAGAGACAAGTTATTTCTCTACTTTTGATTGGAAATTTGGCATTTAAATCCTAGTAACCACAAAATGTCCAAAAAGGAAGCTCAGTAAACTCTGACTTCAGAACTCAGTCTAAAAATTCTTGATCTTTAAGTGATCTATATTTAGCCAAGCATAGATCCTTTGAGACTGACAGTGTTACAGGAAGCCCTACAGCCTGGAGGCCATGTGTGAAACGTTATTCCACATCAAGCTGAAAAGAATAAACATGTTTGAATCACGTGGATTTAATTTGCTTTACAAACCTATCAGGAATCCTTGCAACCTGATCCATCTGGGATTTCTGTAATCCAGGAGTGGGGTGGGTGTCTGACGACCTTGACATGTTGGAATCACCAGTGGTTGACTTCCGAAGATGCTCTGCTCAGCAGCTCAGTGTCTCTGTCAATGTGAGCTGCTATAACAGAAAACCATCAACTGGGTGGTAGATAAACAACAGACATTTATCCTCTCACGAGTCCGGGGGCTAGAGGTCTGTGTTCTGGTGAGAGCTGAGCTGGGTTATAAACTATTGACTTCTGCATCCTTGTGTAGAGGGAGCAGAGAGGGGAAGTAAGCTGTTTTGTGACTCTCACGAGGGCGCTAATCCATTAGTCTTCATCAACTCCCAAAGGCCCCATCTCCTAATATCATCACAGTGGGAAGTAGGATTGCAACATATACATTTTAGGAGAACACAAATATCATAAACATTCAGTCCATAACAGAGTCTACACATGTTTTTGCAAAACTGAATCCAACAAAGAATTTTATTTATTTATTTTTTTGGTAAGCATTTCTGCTTCTTTAACTAATCCCAGCTTCCATGAAGCCCCAGGCTCTAAGCTCCTTGCCAGCTAAAAACTAAAGAAGTCACCTCCCGTTCCTTTTGAGATGAAAAAAAGCCTAAACAAGGACTTGAGGGAAAAGAACTGGAAGGAACAGGGCACTGTACCTCCTGCTTCTTCCCGCGTCATGCACAGGCGTGAAGGTACAGCTCCGACTGTCAGTCAAAGCTGTTACCAGCATTATGTTCTTATCATTTATGCATCTCTCTCCCCATCATGTCATTTCTTACAGCCCTGTAATTACGCAGTGGTGTGCATCCAAACTGTCAACAGAATCTTCTGAGTGAAATGCAGCTAAATAAATTTCTGTAATGAGGATGGACCATAATGAAAGGTGGATCTATAGCAGTCTTTTCCACAGTTTTGGTCTGCCTCATTTTTACCAACCTGCTTGCTTATTCACTACAGTGACAAGCAGACCTTGTTGCAATAGGACGACACGCTCACCTTGCATTTCAAATTAAGCCCACACTCCCAAGACCCCTGTGTTCATGCTGGAGCTGGAAGCACCACTGACAGTATCTCCTCTTAAATCACATACTTACGAGATGCTGGCTGGCCTTCTTGCCCCCTTCCCATTTTGAAGTATTTAAAATGTAAGCCGCTGTCTGCTTGCTGATGTAGGATTTTGTGGGTATCTGTGAGGGCTCAGTCAACTCTACTGTCATTAAGGGATTATTTCTTGTTTCCTGTGGGAGGTAGAATTATGGGCCCTCATAGATGTCCAGTTTCTGCCAGATCCTTGGAACCCGTGAACACCTTACCTTCCGGGGCAACAGATTTTGTAGAGGCGATTTAGGTTAGGACTTTAAGATGAAGAGATTAGCTTAGATTATCCACGTGGGCCCAATATAACCACAAGGGTCATTTGAAGGGAGAGAAGGAGGCAGGAGTCAGAGAAGTGATGACAGAAGCAGAGCTTGGAGCTCTGTAACAGGAGGCTGAAGTCTACGGCTGAGCAACACAGTCAACCTGTAGAATTGGAAAAGGCCAGGAGGTGACTTCTTCCCTAGACCCTCCAGGAGGGAAACAGCCCTCCTGACACTTGATTTTTGTCCAGTGACACCTGTTTCAGAAGTCTGGACTCCAGAGGTATACGTTCATAAATGTGTGTTATTTTAGATGTTCTGTGGATTGAATATGGTTTTTTCTCTCCAAAACTCTTGCTGGAGTTGAATCCCCATCGGGAGGCATTAAGAGGGTGGAAACTTAACCCGACTTTAGGCCTTTAGGATAAATTCATCAGGGTGGATCCCCCATATTCGATAGCTTTAGAAGGAGAGAGAGAAAGAAGGGGAGAAGGGAGAGGAGAGAAAGAAAGACAGATAGACAGACAGACAGATAGATACCAGGGACAGACAGACATGTATGTGTTCCCTGTTTCTCATCATGTGATGCCCTGTGCCACCTGGGAATTCTGCTAGCAGGAAGGACATCACCAGCTGCAGCTCCTTCACCTTGGATCAGAACCATGAGCCCAAATAAAATTGTTTCCTTACTGAGTCTGTGATGTCAAGTTACTAGCTACAGAAAATGGACTAACACGAGGTCATTACATTTATGGTAATATGTAACAGCAGCAAGAGCCTAATGCGTTCCCCCAATCAGAGAATGTTTTCATGGGGCTTTTTTGGTGGTGGTGTTACTAGTTGCTCGGGTTGCTGCTCACCCCAAACACAGGAGGTTTGGTGAGAAGAAAAAAAGCCTTTCTTCAGAGCTATCTCTGAGGAGATGGAGGAAGCTCATATTGCCTCAATAACCATCTCTTCATGTTCAGGTGTATAAGGGCATCTCTTAGTATGAAAGAGAGATGAGATGAGGGAATATGATCAGGCAACTTCATGGCTTATTTCATCACCTCCAACTCCGCCCTTCTCTGCTTCTTCCCTTCTTTGTGGAAATAAAATCCAGGGGCCATCACCTGCGTACTGTCCATTCATCTGGGCTGAAGGTGGAGGGGGTGATGTTTTATACTCCAGGAATGAGGAAGTTTGGAGAAAAGTCCATTTTACCCTCTTGGCTACACAAGATTAAGAATGCATCTCAAACAACAAGGCATTTGCTCTGAGGACACCTGTGCTCAGAAGTCACCCACTAGGAAGCACCTGGGTGGTCTGGTCTGGGAGGCTCTGGGAACCTCAGAAGGACGCCTGCTGGCTGGCAGCCTAACTGGGCTCCTTTCGGCGTGCCTGTTTCTCTCTCCCCCTGGCTTATTTCTCCCACGTTTTCTGTGTTCTATTCTTTACTTGCGGTCTCTGTTTCTTCTCAGTTCCTGATCCTTCACAGATTTGCCTCAAAAATGGTGCCTCCCAGTCTTGTCGGTACCCCAGGACATTCGGCTGTGGGTTTCTCTGCTGTTGACTCCATTCCTTGTTTGCCTGTGTCTTCCTGACAGAGAACGTGTCTTATCCAGCACAGTTTACTATAGCTGATCATGTCACTGGTTCCTGGCCGGGCTATCAGTGCATGTGCCTTTGGTTACATACGCCACCCCCCTCCAGTCCAGTCAGCTGTGGCCAGAGGTGGGGGTGAGAAATGTGGCTGCAGGAGAGCTGGCCGGTTACTAGGGGATGGCAGTTCAGAAGGGCCAATGGGTGGGTAGAGGGTTGATGGTGTCTCAAGTCAATCTCAAGTATGAGTAATGATCCAGGGTTGGATTCTCTTTCTGTCCTGGAGAAATCGGGAAGAACCTTGGAAAACATTCTTGCTGCCTTTCTAGGCAAGGATAGATATTCAATTTCTGCCCTCTGGGAGCTGAGGTTTTGTAAGGCAATAAGGTAATGTTAATTGGAATGTTTGTTCTGTGGCATAAGTGGTCAAATTAGAAAAGCTCAGCACCAAGGAACTGAATAAAATATGTTTTCAACGCAGTCATTCCTTGGTATCTGTGGGGGAGGGGTTCCAGGACCAGTAGTGGTACCCAAATCCACAGATCCTTTAGCCTCTTACAAAAAATGGCAAATTATTTGCATATTTCCCATCTGTGGTTGGTTGAATCCACAGAGGCAAAGTCTGCGGACATGCAGGGCTGACAGTACCCACTATGTCTTGGGCACAGTTTTAGGTAGCTGGGCTATACCTGTGAGCAAAGCTGCTCCTTCGTGGAATTGACATTCTAAGAAAGACAGGAAGATGCGTAGTAAAAAATCTCCTGAGTGAGGCTGGCACCCAGTCATAAGTGCCAGGAGCAAATCCTCACAAGCGCAAGAACTATCAGAAGAGCCAAGCAGCAGCTAGTGAGCAGGGGCCGAGGTGTGGGCAGGGGAAGGGGCCTTGAGGAGAGCTGGTCCTGGGAGAAGGTGACGGAGTGCCATCCCAGGCCACACTTCACAGGCATTATGGACAAGACCAGGATGACTGGAGGGTTATGGCAAAAGGGTTTGCTAGCCACAATCATGATTCTGAAATGAAATTTCTATCTTCTGAGAACTGGTTGTAGTAATGGAGCATTTGCAAAGCTTCTGCCTGTGGCAACAAGCAGAAAATGGGATGTATTTGGGGGGGTTGGTTTCTAAGAATAAGACAAAAACTCATCTTAGTGTCAAAGTGTAATCAGCACTAAGATTTATTTAGCAACAGAATTCTGAGTTCCTGCCATCAGGCTTTCCTGACCCTTCTCAGAATCTTCTGGGGGCAGAACTGGAAATACACCACCAGGTTTGCTGGCTTGAGTGCCCCCACTGTGTCAACTGGACTCCGTGCGGTAGGAATGTAGACAGATGCTTGCAATCAGGTCTGATTCTTGGGTATCACTTGCCTAGGTGACCTGAGATCTGCCTTGTTCTACCAGTTCTGACTGCTAGAGCTACACACAGCAAGTCTAACTCTTCTTCCATCCAGCAACCTTCCAAACGTTTGAAGTCTCCACCATATTCTGTGGGCAATGATTTGCAAACTTGATTAGTGGGAGCACCCCTGCCCAACCACTGCCCATCACTTTTGGATGTGAATCTCACACTAGAGCCCAACATGTAGAGCAGATAAAAGCAGAACTCTTCCTTCTGAAGCTGAGTTGGTGGGCTGTTTTCCCACCCACTCCCACTTTGCCTTCTATTTTTTGGCAGTCTCTTGGGTGCCCATATGAAATTACCAATGCAGTTTGAAAACTCCTCGCTGACACTTCTCTTTTTTAGGTAAAATATCTCTGGTTTCCCCATGAATCCTCAATGCATCTATGAGCTTCTGAAACCTTCACCAATTTACTAACCCTTTCCCGGGTGGACTGTGTTTCGTTAGCATGTACTCAGTGATATGTAGTCTGTTCCGGACCGCTCAGCCTTCTCTCACCTGGGCTCCTGTAGGCACCCGGCATGCTTCCTTCCAGCATGTCTGTCTGTCCCATTATCTACATTTTTGGCTTTCCAAATTACTTCATTCCATAAACTTGTGCTGAATCCCAGTTTGAGGCTCACTGTTAGCCTCGGTTAGGGTAGAGGAAAGGAGCTGGTTTCATTCTGGGGTTTGAAGAGGATCTCCTCCTCCTGCGTTGGGTCAGTGGTCTCTCATCTAGCTCTGCACGCCAGTCCCAAGCTGTGTGGTCAGGGACTTTCTACTAGCTTTTGCTTATTTCCTTATTTTTCAGTCACAACATCTTTCCCTTCTGGCCGGTCGGCCCCTGCTCACTTACATTAAAGCTAATGTGAAAAGATTTTGAAATTTGAAAATATGTGTTTTTTGAACACGTATGCTAGCTCAAAGCTCATAGTTGTGCTGGTTAATGTCATGTGACCCCGAGTCCCTCTGCCTTTCTTCTTTGGACAGTATTTTTACCCCTCTGGGACTCTGGGATTTCTCTCTCTTCTCCCAGGGGTTGATTTCTGGTCATTGGACACCCCCGACTCACCCCAAACAGGGATGTCTAGGGTTACTTTTTGTTTTACATTTAGGACTTCTGAGAGCATAGTTTGGTACTTCAGATTTCAGATTTCCTTAAGTTGTAGTAGTTTCCAATTCGGGAACTTTTGCTTTCTTCCTTTTACGGCCCCAGTTTCAATTTAAATCTATTCCTTTGTGCATGCCCTTTACTTACGGGTTGTGAGAGGAGCAGAGAGAAGATCCTAGTCTGCTCTTAAGCTCTCGCTGGCTTCTTTGTTCTTATGTCTTTGTCTCTTAGGCTTTTCATTCTTATCCTTCTTAAAGGTTACAATGACCTTCAGATAACTGCAAGCAAGTCACAGATTTTTCACTACCTTTTCTCCCACCATTTTCTTTGTCTGAACTGTAGTCTGAGTATATTACCATGCTCTCTTGGTCATTGCTCTACAAAACTAAACAACAAAAAATCCAAACTCACCTGAGGTGGTCTGAGTGCAGTTGCCGATAGTCAGAGTAACATGCATTTCTTTCCTAAAGGATTGGAAAATCTTTGATGAGCTAGAGTCTGTTCCACAGAGACTAGGGCTGCTTGACTCCTGGCTCTAGAGTCCACACCTTCCATTTGTTCCCTTCTTTTTTGTTGTTTGTCCTTTCACACTAAATATTCTCCTGGATTTTTAATGGCTTTCTTTCCTGTTTTAAAATCTTTGTTTTTTTCTCACTCTCTCCTACTCAGAAAACATGCACATTTGAAAACTGACTTTGGGTTTCTGAGAGCACTGTCTTTTGGGTGCAGATTTTCTGCTTTGTTCCTCTTTTTAGAGATAAGTGACCTGATTCCACCAAATGACCAGCGGACCTAGACAGTCCCCTTGTCCTCTCAAGTCTCCATATTGCCATTTCACAGAAGGAGAGGACAGTATGACTCTATTTTGGCAGCCCAATCATATTGGCGGATAGGAAATGATTAACTGCTTACTCGTTCTACAGAGTTGGGAATCAAATGAAATAGCAGAGCAGTAAATATAAGCAGCCTTATGAAGAGAGAATGGTGCTCTCACTTTCTATTTTGGGAGGCTAGTACTCAGCTTTATCTTAGAAGACAGTGCACTCTTCCAGAAAGAACAAAATTGAAAATTAGGAAACCTGAGTATCGATCCCAACTTCATGCACTGTAACGTGTCATATAAATGCTGGACATTATTGTTACTATTAACAAGAATAACTTGCAGCATATTGAGTTATGCTTTTTCTATGCATTAGTTTATTTAATCTTCATAGCAATTCTTTTAGGTTGTTATTATTATTGACCTTGCATAGCAGGAAAGGAAACCAAGGCATAGAGAAATTTAGGGACTCACCCAACATCATATTTCTAATAAGTGGTATTCAAGCCCAGAATCCCAGCACACCTACCTGTATTTACCATTACACTCCACATTTTTAGTATTAGCATTAACTATAATGAAAATAAGTAATACATGTATGTAAATGCTGCGTTTTCATCTACTTTGTCTTTTTCAAAATTGAATCTTTCAATTCTGAAGTTCAAATGAATCGGAAGAGTAGCTTAGTGCAGCCTCCTCAATTTACATTTGCAAAAACTAAAGCCCAAGAAAGGAAGTGCCTTTCCTGAACTGGGGTAACGGCAGGCTGATCCCTGAGGCTTGGAGCCACCTGACTCCGGGTGAATGCCATGTCCTGGCCTCTTCTCATTCTCCATGTGACCCCCAATTATCATATTTGCACATTACTTTTTCAAGGATCACAGCAATCACACCTTGGATGGAGCTCATGAACTCACATTGTTTAAAAAAGGAAATCATGCCTGCTTTGATCAAGGTCTTTCACTAGAAAGGACAACCTTCACCTGTCTTTTGCAAGTTACACTTTCCCAAAAGGAATAAACTCACAGCGTAGTCTCTCTCCTTACTGCCCTTTTGGTCTTCTTGTGCCACTTCTTGGTTTCAAAATGGCTGCAGTAGTACCAGACATCTCATCCTCACATCAGCCAACGTCCAGAGGCAGAAATGGGTATTCTTTCATCTTTGCACACAAGCAAAGAGGCTATTCCCAGGATCACACGCTATTTCCTCAATCTATCACTAGTAAGGGAAAGGAATTATCAAGATTTCAAGTAATTAAGATATATCCCCATGGGATGAGATGGGCTCAGCCTTTCCAGAGGTCGTACATACCAAGGAGGACTGAAGAACAGCGGGGTCCTGATGGCAAGGAAGAAAGAGGAATTGTGACTTGGGTAGGCCTCCTGACATGCTATCTCACTAAGATCATTTTAGAACTAAAAGGTCAAGAACAAACATGTGTATGTACAGCTTCTGTACCTTGTCATTTGTCTTTACCCAATTTCATCCAAAGCCTCTGTCAGAAGACTGAGATAACTTTCCTATTAGGAAGAAACTGATCACGCCCAGTGCTGGTGAGGGTGTATTGAAACACTCTAACTCACTGGCAACACTATAAATGGCATTCAACCTTTTAGGAATTCATTTGGCAATATGTATTAAGATGCAAAAATATTCTTGTGACTTAGTAAAATTACTAGGAATCAATCCAAACTGAGGGGAAAACTATCAACCAAAAGATATTGATTCCAGTATTATTCAAGGCAACAAAAATTTGGCAATGACTAACTGGAGGGAGGTGTCATC
>PVJO010031636.1:0-14097 GCA_004026905.1 Hystrix cristata
ACATCAAATGGCAATCTACCTTTTAAAACAACAAGGTGTGTAAGAAATAGTCTTCTTTCTCTAGAAGCAAATGTTTCTCACTAAAGCAAATAGGGAGCAAGGAAATATATCTTATTTTATTCTAAGAAGATGGTACAAATTCCTTTGATTTACTCTTTGTAAACTGGAAGAGTTTGGATTACAATATTTTGACAACATAAAAAGACAATAGTTCATGATAAGGAAAAAAATGTTTTTATTCTCTTTATTTGTGTTCTGCAGTGACCTGCTGAAACTGTTTCATTGTTTTCCTTTTGTACTCGCACATATTTCTTGTACATAATGAATACATTCATTGTTTTCTGATCATAAATTTCTATTTCCAGTTGAAGGCATTAGCACCACAAGTTACACAGGCAGGATTTTGTTCTACCCTTCTTACACCCAGTAGCAGACTTTCTCATCCATCCTTGTGGTACATGAATTGATACTGTCCTACCTCAGCCACGTGAAGGATATTCAAGTCCAATATTTTGTCAGTTCTCATGATTATCCAAATGGGAAATAGTGCACAAGATAAAATTATTTGCTGCTGTATTTAGAAATCCCACGCAATTTTGCCATTTGTCATGTGGGTACAATGATGCCCTACTTTAGATGATCGTTTCTGAGAAGATTTTAATACAGTTTCAACAGTTCACTACAGAATGAAGAAATAAAAAAGTCAAAATGCCAAAACAAAAAAAATTGTATGAGATTTCTGAACTCCCGCCACAACCGACAAAAAAAGAGCTATGTTTGTGTGTAACTGTGTTCTCATCTGACTCCCATGATGCTGTGCTTGCACTGATGAGGGGAAATGACTTTTTTGATGATCCTTCTTCCATCATCTTCCTCAACACTTATTGGGTGACACTCTATCTCTTCCAGGTCATGACCAAAAACTAAACACCCGATCCTGTCTCTAGATCGCTGCCTAATGAAAACTCTGGCTCCATGCTCAGTATTGGTAGGTATGTCATGGCAGATAGCATCTTCCTGGAGCCAAAAAATGGGCAGTGAAGACACAGGTATGGACCTGCCTGACTGGAACCACTGGGCTAAAGGCCTGGAGGTGCAGGCTGATTGTGGATGACTACACGACCTCAGAGACCCAATACAAAGAGCTCAGGATCATCTATTAATCTGTACTCTCCTAGTCTCTAGGGATTTCCTCAGAGTAGCTCAGAAAGAAAAAGAGAATGAATGTCCACAATGTGTTTGGACCCTCTACTATTGAGCAGGAAGTGCATGTATAACAATCCCTTCTTTCATGACTTTAATTTTTAAAATCTATCTGCATTTGATTCTCATTGCTTACACTGGTAAAACATACACAAAAATTACCATTTTAATCATGTACATGCAATACAGTGGCATTCATTACATTTAAATTATGCTGCAATTATCACCTCAAACAGCTCCACAAATTTTTTCCCTTTCTCCCTTTCCCATCATTGTCTAATCTCCAATGCCACTCTACTATGAAATTTGATGAGGAATTAAGCACACCAACTACTTCATAATAAGACTGACAATGCTGAAATTATAGAACTAGAAGTGTCCTTTTTCTCCTTTCTCCAATATATATTTCCAAATAAAATGCCACAGATCCTGAGAACTGATTGTGCTGCTGTGATGCCTCCTGTTTTCATTGGTATTTTTTGCACTGTTGGGGTTTGAACCGAAGTTCTTGGAACTGAGCTACATCCTCAGCCACTTTCTTTTTTCTTTTGGGAGACAGGGTCTCACAAAGTCACCAAAATGCCCAAGATGTGCTTCAATTCTAGATGACCATTCTTCAACTTCCTGGACTGCTAGGATTACAAGTGGATTCAGGACAATTTTCCAGTCTAGCGCTTTTCATGACCCTGTTCCACAGGCTGTAGAGGGAGGGCTTCAACACAGGGATGAGCACGATCATCTTAGGGACCATGATAGATGTGAAAGGCATATCAGCCAAGGGTCTGTTGGAGACAAAATATCTGTTGGTGTGGAGGTTGGAATCAGAGCTGACAGCCACAAAGATGAGTAAGTTTCCAACCACATGACAGGAACACTCCAAAGAGGACATTTTGCAGTTCTGGATCTTCTGAAAGTCCATGAGACTAAATTCTGAGATGTGCACTAGATTTTGTTCTCTGATATTGATGGGACATCTTCTTAAAGGGTTAGGATAAGAAAACAAAAAAGTAGACACCAAGAATGTTGTATACCTTTTGATTTCCTGTAGTCACAAAGAAAGTATTCACATTCGATTTCCATATACCTTCGGCAGGACTACTCATCTGGAACAAACCCAGTATTCTTTGAAATTTTTCATTATCATTTTCTATTTTATTCACCTCCTTCCATGCACACTTACAATAGTGATATTTAATTGGTGAATATTAGATAATCAAGATTATCACAGATAATAGATCCATGAGTGCAGTAAAATACAGCTCATCATTTTCAGGAAAGAAGAGAATAAGAAATATCCCTCTTGCTTTAAGACAAAATATTAATGTTATTAAATGACATTAAGAAGCTTCTTTTAGGGTCTCATACAATAAGTCCTGTTGACTTTGGTAAAATGTTCCTAAATAGTACCTTAGAACTCCATGGCATTGTTTTTAAATTAAGTTAAATTTCATGGATCATAGTGAAAATTTATTTCTCAGGACTTTTCAATCATTCTTGCATTTTCTATGTATCCTCCTTTGTACCTTCGGTGCCAACTCAAATTCTGTTTTTCTGTTAGAGATCACTGAATACATAACTCCTCAGTACACATTGACAAAAGAGAACTCTTTCTTACAAAAATAGGAAAATAATGACTTCATTTAACATGATGTCTTTCTGTAATGACAAGATTAACCTTGTCATGCAGCTGGTAGCATTATTCAAATTTTGAGATTATGTTGGAGGTTATTTTATACCTTTATCACATACTGACCAACAGAGAGTATACAGTATCTGTTTACTCCTTATTATAAATAAACTCAGACAAAATTAGACAGTCTCAGAGAAACTCACACAATACCCTTTTCACAGAAAGAAACTTTTTCGCCAACCGAATTCCAAATGTAATTGTCGATACCTAGGTAGCCTGTTCTAGTCTTTTCTATTGGTTTCTAAGCCCCAGAAATTTTATACAGTGCTACAGACATCTTAAACCCAGGTCCATCACAGGGTCGTTTTCAAGTTATTTCCACTTCCTTAAATCATCATATATTTAATACTGGACTTTGGGGCTCCTTTTGGGACTGAGCGTGCTGCATGCACTGAAGGAGAAGGATTCAGGAAACTGCATGGTGCGAGGAGTTGGACAAAGGGAGAGGTCTGTGCTGCCTGGTGAGACTTCTCTTCTGTAATTTTCCTCAGTCTCAACCCTCTGTCATAACAGCTGCAGCAGTTAGCACCCACAGATTGCTCTTGTCCTCTATCACTGCCCCCCAAATCGAAGGCTCCAGTGGGAAAGAAATGTGTTACTGAGGAGGCAAGGAAAGGAAATATGTGTTTGTGCTGTCAAAGCGACGGTGTTCCAGGAGTCTCTCATCAGAAATCAGGCAGCCCGATTCAAACACCTTTTCACTTCCTTCTACACAAGAACAGTCTGCAAATGGTTACACAAAAATGCTGTGCCCCTTTATTCAGTGAAATCACAATGATATAGCAACTTATACGGGAGAATGTTTGCAGATTACATGAAACCAACTACATAGAGCATATAACACTGACACTGTCTCATAGAACTTCCTCGATGCTGGCTCACACCTCTATGGTTATTGTCATCTTCGTCATCATCCTCATCTTCACTTTCCTATTCTTTGGTTTAGGACACAGTTTAATTCTCATATTTTGCTATCATGGGTTAGCTCTATATCAGATGGAAGACAAGTTTTGCAGGAAAGGAAAACTGTGACAATCACTTTGAGACCACTACAACAACCAAGTATATAAACTTAACAGTCCCTACAGCTGAAATTTTGCACATTTTTATCCTCTGACAGTGTAAACATTCCTGGTGATTGTCCTCCATAAGGTGAACAAACGACAGTTCCAATGCTTCATTCTCTACCCATTCTAACGTCCCAACTTTACTATCTTACACTGTCTCTCCACTGAATGATAACCACAAACTACAGTCCAACACCTCACACTTGCCTGAGGCCCACTGAACATTCAGTCTCTGCCTTTGGGAGTCTCTCAGTGCAGGTGGATCTGGGTAGCCTGACGCAGAGAGCCTGGGTCTGGAGAGACACAGAAATGGAAACCCTGGACCTTTAGCCAGGAAAATGCAGGGCTGGAGGGACAGACTGTGTATAGATTATTGTACAACCTTGAAGGCTCATTGTGCAGAATTGATAAGGATCTGAATTGTCCTACGTTATTCCTTCCCCTAAGAACTTCTAAATAATAATGGCAGAAGAAGAAAAACTAAAAACGTCCACAACATGTTTAGGCTCTTCTGTTACTCAGGCTGACGATCAGGGGTACTAATCGCTCTGCTCATTCCTTCCTTTTTTAAAAAATTCACACATTATTTACATTGTACATTAGAGAAAACACATGTAACAAAAAAGGTATAATTTTACTTACTTTTAAGTTCATATTTTGCTGACATTAACTATGTTGAAATTGTTATGCAATGCTCTCATCCATCTCCAGAAATTTTTCATCTTCCCAAAATAAAATTTTGGGTTATTCTTAAAAAAAAAAAAACACTTCCTCCAGCCCCCAAGTATACCAACATCTTTTCCATATAAATCATGTTAAGGAGTGAAAAGCATCAAGAGGCAAAATTTGGAGGCCTAGGTGTTCAGTTTTGCTATGTTTTTGTTTTCTCCTTTTCTATTACTATATTTTGTTTTACATAATATTCAAACTAACCTTTGAATTTGATTCAGATCTCATCCAACTTGGTGTTTGATGGTGGAATGAATCAAATTCCTGTACCAAAGTATCATGATAGATGATAGATAGATAGATAGATTGATAGATAGATAGATGATAGATATCACATATTGATTTGTGCTTTTCCTTCCCTCCACGCCCTCCCATTCTAACACCCAAACTTTACTATCTTACACTGTCTCTCTACTGAGTGATAACCACAAACTACAATCCAACACCTCACACCTGCCTTTTCCTTCCCTCCCTCCCATTCTCTACACATTCTGTCACATTGCCAACGGATGGAAAAGTATTAATTTTAGACTGCCATCTGTGGAGTTTCTTCAGGGCTCTAATCATGTCCCTGTTCCGCAGGCTGTAGATAAAGGGATTCAGCATAGGTGTGAGCACAGTGTACATCAGCGAGGCCACCATGCCCTTCCTGGGAGACTGGGATGCAGATGAACCAAAATATACCCCAGTGCCTGTTCCATAAAATAAGCAAACAACTGACAGGTGAGATGCGCAGGTGGAGAAGGCTTTATGCCTGCCACCTGATGATGGGATTTTCAAAATGGAAGAAACAATTTTATAGTAAGAGAAAAGGTTCCATGAGATGGGAAAGAAACCAAATATGACAGCAATGAAATATATTAATATATTATTGGTAAAGGTATCAGAACAGGTCCGGTTCAGGAGTTGAGAAGGATCACAGAAGAAATTAGCAATTTCCACATCCTTGACACAAGTAAGCTGCAAGGCAATTATACTGTGCACCTGTGAGTCCAAAAGACTCACTAAAAGAGACACCAAGAGTAAGAAGACAGAGAAGCGAGGGTTCATGATGATGGGGTAATATAGAGGGTAGCAGATGGCCACGAACCGGTCACAACCCATCACGGTCAGAAGCATGTGATCCATACACCCAAAAAAGATGAAAAAAGACATCTGTGTCAGGCAGCCCACATAGGAGATGACTCTGCTGTGAGTTAGGATGTCCACAATCATTTTTGGGACTGTGGTGGAGATGAAACAGATGTCAGCCAAGGACAGGTTGGCGAGGAAGAAGTACATGGGGATGTGGAGGTAGGAGTCAGAGATGACAGCCAGGATGATGAGCAGGTTCCCGAGTACCGTGACCAGGTACATGGACAGGAAGAGCCCAAAGAGGACGAGCTGCAGTTCACAATCATCCAAGAAGTGGGTGAGATGGAATTCTGAGATGCTTGTTAGATTGTATGTCTCCATGTTTTCTGAGAACCTTTTCAAAAAGAAGTGTCCTTAGAGAAATAAAACACAAAACTGCATATTTTAAACTGAAATATTTCCAAGTAAACTACTTAAACGTGAGTTCCAAAGCCTCCATCAATATTACTCAGTGATGAAAAACCCAATTTCTCAAGAACTCTTTAATTATTTCAATTTTTGTTATCCATTTCTTTCTATAATACCTACCTCAGAACCACTCTTCAGATGTTAGAAGACTAAGAATTTTACACTTCAGAAGATCATGATTCCAGTAAAATACAACCAACTCTTTCAAGGGAAAAAGGAGAGCAAGTGAAGCCATGGCCCTTTAAGATGAAAAAAAGATTCTATGAGAAAAAAATGAAGGAGCATTCAAATATACCTGTTTTCAGAAATTTACAACATTTCTCATGACTTAGGTATGAATAAGTACTAAAATCTAGCATTTGACTCTCTGAATACTAAATTAAAGCTCATCCTTCATAATCAGAACACATTATGGTGACCCAGGTGTCTCTAAGGAATTTTTCAATATTCTTGGATTACTGACTTGATGCATATTAAAAATTTAACACATAAATTCTATACCTGGACTGAGTGAACTTAAAATTTTTATGAAGATGTTTCGGCTAAGCTTAAACGATGTAATAACACACAGACCACAAATGTGGCAATAATGTGCACTCAATTATCAATAATTTAAGCCATTATAAATGATAAGAAATATCTTTGACATTTTTAAGCTTGTGCAGGATTATTTTAATCAGTTCATAAAACACTTGCTACATACGGCACTCTGTTCCTTTCCTTGATTCTGTATTCTACAGTTTGATAATATAACTTGATGTTTTCCTGATCATAAACCCTCTTATTAACAGTAGAAGACTGTATTTTATGTATTGCTGTTCTCTTATTTCCACTACATGAATGAAATTTAGGCCACATTATGATTTAATTAGAAAAGATGTCAAACAGAATAGTAAAAAAATATATATATATAAACCCAATTGCAATTGCACCAGCCCAAGAAAAAAAGTGCATGAAATCATACAAGTACCCCTGCAAATAATGTTGATTACTCCTCATGGCTAAAAATATTATGCACCTGATATGGCTGTTCTGAGAAAATGTTGTCTCCTTTGAATAGAATAAATACCTGTTCTGTATAATTCATTAATGTATTTATTTGGGAATTTTTTTTTAAGCAAGATACTCAAATCTCAAACCAAAACCAATTTTATTGACGTTCTTGGGCTAAGTTCCTAGACAGCATTGAGAAACATTGTCGTAGAATATTTCCTGTGTTCAGAAAATGCTCCACTAGTATTATCTAAGACTAGGATAAATAATAACCTTTATCTATGAACATAAAATTTTAATACTATAAATATCAAATTAATACTTTGCAAAGATCAGAAAAATTGCCCACAATGTGAGATTGTTTGTATCTCTACATGATTTTATTCTCCTGGACACTTTTTCCCATGGGCATTTACTATCACAGATTTGCTGAGTAGATCATTTTCCTGTCAAAGTTTCCAAAAGCTCTCCTAAAAGCACCTAAAGTTCACAGAAGAAGTGTGCCCCACAACACACGTTGCACCTGAAGTGGGCAAGGTTCCACCAGGAACTGGCTTTGAATCTCCCTGAGAAGAATGCAGATTCCCTGCTTCAAATGTTTTAACTATGCTAGCATCACCTTAGAGAGCAACCCCGTTTAACTCTAAATTTATTATGAAAACGCTATCAAATTTTCTGTGCATTGCTCCCTGTTACTCGTTGAAAATCTGAATAAAATATATTCATGGAGCACATCTCTAATTTCCAAAACATAATGGATATTAAATTTTATAATTACTCATCTACATTTGTGTTGCCAAAAACGTCAGGAGTTATCACCCTCTTACTCTGAAGATAGAGCATAAATATATCCCCAAAGTCTGACCAGTAATGATCCTTTTATGAAAACAAACCAGAACCTTTTATGGTCATATAAGGAATTATATTTCCATTTGGCTCTGGGTGGGAGTCGGGAAATGAACATTTAGCTCCATATTACTGACCTGTCACAACAGAGAGAATATGCCTGACTCTCTCCCAATCTCTGTGCGTGTGCTACTTGAGGGAAATGAAAGAAGCACACCCATCTCCACATTTGGGACAATGAAAGGAAGTTCAGAACTTCAGGATTCAGTGGTTGTGAGTTTTGTTTTTAAAATAAAGAATTACACCACTATACATGCAGCAGGTGAACTGATAAAGGCAGCAGACCGCATTGAGTGTCCCTGGAGCCGGAATGATATGAGGCTATATAATGTGCCGGAGCCCGGAATGATATGAAGCTACATAATGTGCCTTAGCCCTATGCACAGATTGATTTGCATGCTTTTCTTTGCTCCTTCTCTTCTTTTCTTAGTCATGAACATTTCTGCAGTGCTGAGAATAGCTGATATAGATGTAATTAATGGATGATACGGTCTACAGTCTATGATATCAAGAGGAGCTGTTTATCTTGCCTCTACATCTTTGGGACATTCAAGAAAGAATGCAATGTGCAGACAGAACAAACGAAGTGTGTCCAGCTCACTCTGATCAGCGACAATAATTGAGAAGCCAAAGAGAGTCCATTCAATGTTTGAAAGACTTTGTTATTGTCGCCCCCATCCAGGAGAAAGAGTAGGCTGTGGAGAGTCAGATGTAAAGGACATTTATGCATACTAGTTACACATAAAAAATAATATCTGTTGCTACAAAAAGAGAAAAATAGTAACCTCAGGTCACAGGACATATATGAAAAAATATTAATATATCCTTATGATCAATAGTTTTGTGTCTACATTTTATTTTGTCCAAATTTTATGCACACTAACACCATGAAGAATAATCATTATCTGTTTGACCTTTATTCAGGGAAAGTTGTGTCAATTAGAAATCAACATAAATGCCAAAGTCATGTTCCAAAGATATTAATGACCTGTCCTCCATCACAGAAATAATTAATTCAGCTGAAAAGATTAAAAAATAATCTCGCATGTAAGTCCAATTAATTAATTTTTTCATAGGTTCCCAGGCAACAGAAATGTTTAAGGAGATATAGTAAAGTTTTAACCACAAATGCATCTGAGGTACATTCTCTAACTCTCTCATTTCCTAAATGAAACTTAATCCAGATCCGATAAAACCTGAAGCGAGACTGTATAAAATACCCAAATGCATAGGAAAGAATGGCAAGGCTGATGGACTGTACTGCAGCGGTGGCCGGAAGAAATGAATGCTGAATTAGTAAGTAAGCCTTTTTCAGTCTCCTTTGCCTGTGATCTCTGTCTGTCCCATTTATGTGGGATGCAGCTGCTGCCACACCCTGCTCTGCTCTATGAGCTACCAGGAACCCGAAAAGGAAGAGAATTGTGTCCCTTCCTGGAGTGACAGGAAGTGAAGTTGTTGGTGGTGTCATTAAGGGGACAGCCTCCCAGGATTAATACTGATTTAGTGCTCTGTGTCTGTCATCACACAGCCCTATTCAAATATGTCTTCACATTTTTTTAACTAACAAGCTACTCCTCTAAAGTTACAGGCTGTTCCATTTTCTATGAGCCATAATAATGGGGACATTTGTAACTACAGAAGACAAAGCAAGGGAAATGAAACAAGTTAAATGCAACACACTGCCCAGTGCCTGGAATATGGGCAGCACTCAGAGCCTGCTCAAGTTGCTATGGTTACCTTCCTCCTCCACATTCTGACCATCACCCTCATCATCCCGTTGGAGTGCTTGGGAAACAATGCAGAGGGACGCACTTTATGCTATTACAAATGACACACCCAAGGGAAATAGAAACAGAATCTGGAGAAGGCAAATTTGAAATAATAATTCTGTCTTCTCCAGTATGACCAAGAACATAAAATTTCCATTTCTCATACCTGGTATTTTTCATATTGTTCTGTCTCATCTGGCTATCCAAATTGTCGTGTTTGTTCTTATGATGAAGGCTGAATACTTCAAGCAGCCTTCCCTTACCCACAAGGTCCCTCTGCACTTACCGGGTGACGTGGGTTCTCTGCTGGGTCACAGCCGAGGAGAGCAGCTCCAGAGACCGCCCTGTGTCTGCTGCCCAATGAGGGCTCAGGCTCTGTCTTCGAGGTTAAAAGGAAAACAAACTCAGATAGCAACTTCCTGATTCAGACCACCATAGAGACTGGGACACAGCGATGGCGCTCACTGGAGTCATCACACTAAAAGGCCGGAGGCTCAAGAAAATTCTTAATAGATATATGACCTTGGAGGCTTAATGCACAGAGGTCATAATTAGCCAAATTGGTCCACACCATCCTAGTCTCTAAGGAGCTTCCTATCCTAATGAAGAAGGTCACAATAAGAAAAGAAATGGCCACAAGAAGTTTTGAGTTCTTCCTCTACTCAGGTAAAGTTGGTGTGTCCTAATTGCTTCTGTTTCCATATATAATTTTAAAATGTCTATCACCTTTATTTTTGTTTTGGTAATAAACTACACACAGCAAAATCTAACAATATTATACACACATGTCAGTGACATTAGTTATGTTCACATTGTTCTGAAACACATTGTACATCTTCAGGAATTTTTCATTTTCCAATCTGAGAATTAATACCCAATTTTAAATTTCTCTGTTCATCCACCCAGCATTATACTATGAAAGATTGTAAGATTTTAGGTCACAAAATTACAATACTAACACGATCACAGAGGGCGAACTCATAATCTAGATGTTAGGTTGCTTTGCTTTTCCCAAACTATACTCAAATTCATATCAGGAACTGAGTCTAGAATTTTCATCTCTGGAGCTTTCCCAGAGTACTTATGCTTCCCTGTTCTTCAGGCTGTTGTTGGAGAGATTCAGAACAGGCCTGACCACAGTCTACAACACTGCAGAAGACACACTGTGTCTGTGAAAATTTAATGCAGCTGAGCCAACGTATACTCTAACACCAGTTCCACACAGTAAGCAAACAACTGACCGTTGGCACCCCTAAAAAGAAAAGGCATTATTCGTCCTACTTTTGGAATGATGATTTTCACAGTGAGAACACAATTATGCCATCTGAAAGTGTGATCCATAAGATTGGAGAGAAAGGTGCTGAGGATTTAGCTCAGTGGTTAATGTGCTTGTCTAGCAAGCACAAGGCACTGAGTTCGATCCCCAGCACACACACAAAAAAAAATATGTAAAATTCAATTTAAAAAAATTGGAACAAAGAACAACTGAAGAAATTCATGACCTGCAAACCACCTCTACAAAATATTTTGAAAGATATCCTAGAAAAGGAAAAAGGAAACTATGATTACAAGTACACTAATAAATAATAATCCACCAGGCACGATAAACAGTTAAACTGAGGTGAAACACAGAACCAACAACATAAAAGATCTATGACAAAGATAAGTCAATACATCACAGCAGTAACCATCAATGTCAATGGTCTCAACTCACTGATCAAGAGAAACAGACTAGCAGAATGCATCAAGAAACAAAATCCATCAATATACTGCATACAAGAGACATATTTTACCCAAAAGGAAATTCATCGACTGAAAATCAAAGGATGGAAAACAGTATTTCATGCAACAGGAACCCAGAAAATATCAGGGGTAGCTATCATAATCTTAGATAAAGTGAACTTCAAACCAAGATTGATCAAGAAGGACAAAGAAGGTCATTAAATATTTCTCAAGGGAAAACACCAAAAGGAAGAAAAAAACCATTAATATTTACACACCAAATATTGGTGCTCCTAACTACATAAAACAAAAGTTAAGGATCATAAAAGATCAAATAAACACTAACACAAATAGAATGAGAGACTTCAATACCTCACTGTCACAAATAGACAGATCAACGCGACAAAAACTTAACGAAGAAATATCAGAACTGAATCAAATCTGTGAACAAATCCACTTAACAGATGTATACACTGTGTTCCACCCTACAACAACAGCATATACACTCTTCTCAGCTGCACATGGGATGTTCTCTAAAATAGACCACATATTTGCTCATAAAGCTTGTTTAAGTAAAAATAAGGGAAGTGAAATTACACAATGCATACTATCAGACCACAGTGCAATAAAACTGGAATTCAATGGTAACAGAAAACAAAAATACCATATAAACACATGGAAACTTAATAACATCCTTCTGAACAACAGCTGGGTCACAGAAGAAATTAAGCAATTTATCAAATTTTTATGATAATGCAGATACAATAAACCAGAACCTATGGGATACAATGAAAACAGTACTACAATGGAAAATCATTGAACTGAACTCCCACATCAGGAAGACTGAAAGAGTTCAAATAAACAATTTAATGTTGAACCTCAAACATGTAGAAAAAGAAGAAAAAGTCAAACCCCAAGCTCGTACAAGAGAGGAAATTATTAAGATCAGAGCTGAAATTAATGCAATTGACACTAAGAAAACAATACAAAAAAATCAATGAATCAAAGAGTTGCTTCCTTGAAAGAATAAATAAAATAGACAAACCCTTAGCCACTCTTATCAAAAAAAGGAAAGACCCAAATTCATGCAATAAAAAATGAAAAGGGGTAAAGTCACAACTGACCCTATGGAAATCCAAAGGATCATCAGACCTACTTCAAGAACCTCTACTCAAACAAGATGGAAAACACTGAAGAAATGGACAGATTCTTAGAAACATATGAACTACCAAAACTGAATCAAGAAGAGATAAATATTCTAAATAACCCAATATTAGCCATTGAAATTGAAGAGATAATTAAAAAACTACCTACAAAGAAAAGCCTAGGTAATGATGGTTTCACAGCTGAATTCCACAAGAAATGCAGACATGATCTAATACCACTATTCCTCAAACTCTTTAATGAAATTGAAAAGGAAGCAGTACTTCCTAAATCATTCCAGGAAGCAAGTATTAGCCTGATAATAAAACCAGAAAAAGACCCAACCAAAAAAGAGAACTACAGACCAATTTCCCTAATGAACAGAGATGCAAAAATTTTCAGTAAGATACTAGCAAACAGAATGCAACGGATTATCAAGAAGGTTATACACTACGACCAAGTAGGATTCACCCCAGGGATGCAGGGATGGTTCAACATAGGCAAATCAATACATGTAATACACCATATCAATAGAATCAAAGACAAAAATCACATGATCATTTCAATAGATGCAGAAAAAACATTTGATAAAATCCAACAGCTATTCGTGGTAAAAACCTACAGAAATTAGGAATAGATGGTCTATATCTAAATCTGATAAAAGCCATCTATGAGAAACAAACGACCAACATCACACTAAATGGTCCGAAACTTGAAGCTTTCACACTAAAATCTGGAACACGACAAGGCTGTCTACTATGACCACTATTGTTCAATATAATTCTAGAAACATTAGCCAGAACAATCAGGAAAGAGAAAGAAATAAAAGGAATAAAGATAGGAGAGGAAGAATTTAAACTATCTTTATTTGCAGATGACATGATACTCTACATAGAAGACCCTAAGAATTCCACCAAAAAACTTCTAGATTCGGTAACCAAATTCAGTTGTGTAGCTGGATTCAAAGTCAACACCCAAAAGTCAATAGCATTCCTATATACCCATAACAAACTCACTGAGAAAGAAAGAACAGAAGATATTCCTTTACAATTGCATCCAAACAAATGAAATACTTAGGAATCTATCTAACAAACAAAGAAACAAAAAGATCTTTTCATTGAAAACTACAGTACTCTAAAAAAGGAAAGTGAAAGAGATTTCAGATAATGAAAAGATATCCCATGTTCATAGATAAGAAGAACCAATATAGTGAAAATGGCCATACTTCCTAAATTACTATACAGATTTAATGCAATTCCAATCAAAATACCAATAATATACTTCACACAGGTAGAAAAGACAATCATGAAAATTATCTGGAACCAGAAGAGAC
>PVJO010031637.1:0-14043 GCA_004026905.1 Hystrix cristata
TCCTTGCCATTCCCACCTGCCCCAGGCTCGGGTGCGTCAACCTCAGGCCCAGGTGCTTGCGGTGCAGAGCTGCGGGTGTGGGAACTGGGGGTGCGGGGGAGGCACCCACAGCATGGGCAGAGTTTGCCACTGCAGCGATCCAGGCACTCGGAGAACGTCTGCTCTGATCCACACAGTTCATGCGCTGAGTGTTGTTAGTGGACAAACCAAAGTGCAGAGAGGTTGTGACTTGCTCACGGCCACACAGGGCAAGGTACGGAATCCAGGAAGTTACCTGAACTGGAAGCCTAAAATATACCCCCCACCCTTCCTCTTGGTACTTCCCTGAGTAATCCAGTTTCCCTGGAAACTGCTTAGATAGGCCCACGGAAAGTAAAATGGTGACATCTGAAAAGTGACCATAATTCAATTAGATCAGACCATCTTAACTATCCAGGTCCCCTTATGTAACCAAGAAGTGCCGAAATCTGTATGACAAAGTCAGTAAGAGGAAGACAGCATCTACCGTAGCAGAATTATCAATACCAGCTGAGACTCTGGCGAAGGTAAAAACATACTTCCACTGGGCATGGTGGTGCATGCCTGCAATTCCAGCACTCAGCAGGCTGACCTACATAGTGAGATGCTGTCTCAAACAAACAAAAAACACTTCCCATTTTCAAAAAAAATGACAGAAGAAATTCTGACTATGGAGTGAAATTTGTAGGTGCTGTTAGAAAAGCAAACCTGCCTTTGTCACTTGCTCCCTCTAAATCCTACAGGGGCTCCCAGATGCCCTCAGTGTGATTCCCCTAGAAGAGCACACGGGGCTTTAGGAGTTGGCCTGTATAGCCTGTCCACCCTCATCTTCCACCACTCACTCACAGTCCTATGGAGCTACTCTGCAGGCCCCAAACTAGGCCACCTGGAATACTGCTCAACTCTCGCTACCCGGAGCTCCTTTGCTCCTCTACTCCACCTTTCTAATTCCTACCTACTATTCTAGGTTTAGCATGATCATTACCCACTGTAGTGAAGTTTCCCGATCTTTTAAAAGCCACATCCTTGAGTACGTTGTTCTAACACAGTGTATCACTTAAGGCAGGAGCTCAATGAGTGTATTGTTGAATGAATAAAGGAAAGCTAGGCATAGATTGTGTGAAAACATGCAAACCCCATTCAGATGTCACCAAAGAAAGATGCTGGTGGTGGCTTTGAAGCTTTGGGGCCCAAAAAGGGGAATCTTAATCTTCTGTTTTTTGTTTATTTTTCTTTTGTTTTTTGCAGTACTGAGGTTTGGACACAGGGCCTTCACACTGAGCTACACTCCCAACTCTTTGTTTTTTATTTTGAGAAAGAGTTTTGCTAAATTGCCCAGGATGGGCTCAAACTTGCAGTCTTCCTGCCTCAGCCTCGCAGATTACTAGAATTACAGGCATTTGCCACAGTGCCTGGCTAGAATCTGGGGACAATTTATGAATTCTCCACAGAATCTATAACACCTATGAGGCTAGGTCAGAAAGCCGTTGAAGCATCCACCTGTTGTCTGAGACTGCTCATTCTCCAGAGCATCCCTCTCAGAGCCAGGCTTCACTCTGGGAGGAGCCCGGGTCACACAGAGAGGCCCTGCATAGGTACCGCTTCCCGACAAGCCAGCCTCGGGTCACCCAGACACCTGAGAGGCAAGAATCCCAGATGATCCTCCTCCTGCCGCACAAGTCTCCTCTTGCAGAGCTAGCCCCAAACATTGAGTAGCAGAGACCAGCCAACCCTCCCAGCCCCTCTGAAATACCAACCCATACACATTATAGAATGGTCGTTGTGCTCTGCCATCAAGTCTGGGGTGGTTTGTTAGGTAGCAATAGAATCATCAGAACAATATCCACTACTTCCAAATACATCGCTCTGTCAGTGTTTAAATTTTTTAAAAGTCAGGACTTTATGAGCTGTAAATCAAGAAAAATAACTTTTAGAGATCCATGGATAAGAGGAAGACTAAGAAAGAAATCAGAGAACTGAGCTATTGCCTAGTCAGAATGAATTTTCTCTTTGAAGATGAAAAGGAAATCATGTCCTGATCTGCAGAATCCTATATACAGAATTTCCAGAATCTGAACTGTACTGACCACTATAAGGAGCAGTGGAGATCACTGAGCACAAACATGGAGAAGGAAAATAAAGGGGCTGGGGATTTGGCTCAGTGGTAGGAGTGTTCGCCTTGCAAGTACAAGGCCCTGAGTTTGATCCCCAGCACCAAAAAAAAAAAAAAAGAGCCGGGTGTGGTGGCACACTCCTGTAATCCCAGCACTCGCATTCGGGAGCCTGAGGCAGGAGGATAGCTGCAAGTTCGAGGTCAGCCTGGGCTACATAGTGAGTTCAAGGCCAGCCTGCTGCATAGCCAGGCCCTGTCTCAAAAAAAAAAGAAAATAAAGATACACTCAAAAGAGCTAAGTGAATGTAAACATTAACAAAAGAAGGATTTTAATATTGTCAGTATAGGGTTTGGGGATTTAGTTTAGTGGTAGAGGGCTTGCCTAGCAAGCACAAGGTCCTGAGTTTGATTCCCAGCTCCACCCCCAAGGTGGGAGGATAGATATACATATATTTTGTCAGTATAACCCAGCCTGGGGGAATGCTTTTCAAATACAGGTTAAAATCAATGAGTAGGTCGTGAAATCAAGTTAGTGGCACTCACCATCCACTTTTCTTCTTCTTCTTGTTCTTGGTTTTTTTTTTTTTGGTGCTGGGGTTCGAACTCAGGGCCTTGTGCTTTCGAGGCGAGCACTCTGACCACTGAGCTAAATCCCCAACCCGCTTCTTCTTCTTTTGTCTTTTGGTTTTCAGTTTTTTGAGACAGGGTCTCACTCTAATTCAGGCTGGCTTTGAACTCACTATGTAGCCCAGGCTGGCCTCAAATTTGTGGCGCAATCCTCCTGCCTCAGCCTCTGAGTGCTGGGATTACAGATGTGTATCACCACATCCAGCTTCTTCTTCTTCTTCTTCTTCTTTTTTTTTACCATCCGAAAGAAGCTTTATTAGGACTTGGGCAGCAAGCGGAAGCGAGGCAACAGCCACTCTGATCTGGAGAGTTGGTGTAGCATCAGACACTGCTGCACAGCATACTTGCTGCCGGCAGGCAGCCCTGTTGGTGTGGGGCAGCAGCCAGCCCCAAGCTCCTCCAGCTTCCTCTGGATCCTTCAGCTTCGCCAAACCCGGGCAGGGGCTGTGAGCAGCTGTCAAGCATCACACTAGCTTTTCTCCCCTGCCACCCGCCATCCTGCACTAGCTGTTCTTCAGGTCACCTGTCATTGAAGTTGCTGAGAGACCAACACAGGCCCAGTGAAAGACACACATTCCAGCTCCTTCTTGTTCCCCTTGCTTCACTGTATCATGGCTTCCTGACTGCCAGCTGCCCTGACTTCAGGCCCAGCATCAGCTGCAAAGGCAGATGACCTAGACCAACTCGCCAACTCCCCAGTTACAGCAAAGGGCTTCGGTCAGAGGTCAAAGCCCTTCGATCACTCGAAGTGGCTCTGCTTCCCTGATTGAATCTTAACTGATAGCCCTCTCTTCTGTCTTTTCATTCTTTCTTCCCCCCACCTAGGAATTCATTTATTCCCAGTCTGGATTTTGTGATTTGTTGATTGTGTCCCTGTAGTGTTGTTTAACATGTTCCTCTGTCTCCTTTATTTCCTGTAAATAACCTTACTCCCACCTTCTTTTTTTGGAGACGATGTCTCACTATTTGCCCTGGCTGGCCTTGAACTCCTGGGCCCAAGCAATTCTCCTACCTCAGCCTCCCAAGTTAGAGGAACCACAGGCGCAAGCTGCTGCACTTGGTTGCAGCTGTATATTCCTATCAGGAGGTACACAACGCTGGTAGTCTCTGAATGTGCTGTTAGCAGTCACTGAGGATCAATACCAAGATCTGTTATTTCATTATACTTCACAAAACATAGTATCATTCTTTCTTCTTTCGTTAGCTAGGATGCTTCTATTAAGAGAAACTTAGCAACTGTTTTTTTGTACTCTACAGTACAATTCATGCAAGAAAGGCAAGATAAATGCTTACTTTTTTTCCTTTAATTATTAGATTCCAAAACAATTACTGGATTCTCTACCATCTTCTAAAGATGACCAATAGTTTGGGGTTTTTTTTAGCACCATTATGAACTTACGAGTATATGTGAGGAATTTTAAATAATTGTGGTTATTATTCTTACAGACATTTTGGGAGCATTGGGGCAACTGTCCTATTTTTGGACAGTGGATGCCTCTTCAATGTACTCTGTGGCCATTTCAACATACTCCATTAGCCTTTGGTAGTTTTTATATTTTCTGACATGTTCCACACTCAATTTGCATATTTCTTGCCAAGGATATGGACTGAATCTTTTCTCCAGAGAATTCTGGTTTGAGTGTGGAATGGATTCTGGATCACACAAACTGAGTAAGGTGTTCACCGATGTTCAACTGGGACTTGTTTCTAAGCCTTTCCGGCCTTAGCTGGAAATAGGCAAGATACGCTGTTTTTAAATTTTACTTTAAAATTTTAAATTAATGTTTACTGACACGACAAATATAAACATTGTCTATACCAGTGGGATACCATGTGATGTTTTAATATATGTATATACTGTGTAATGTTTAAATTAAACTGGGCTGGGGGTTTAGCTCAGTGGTTAGACTGCTTGCTTAGCAAGTACAAGGCCCTGAGTTCGATCCCCAGCAAAGGAAAAAAAAAAGGAGACTTAATATATTTAAATTAAACATATCTATCACCTCAAACTTTTGCCATTTCTTTATGGTGAAAACATTCAAAATCCTTTCTTCCCCTGAGTTTGATCCCCAGCACCCCCCAAATCCTTTCTTCTAGCATTTTATAATATGCAGTATGCGTAATTGTTCTCTATAATCACATGACTGTACTATAACACAGAAGAACTTCTTAGTCCTATGTAACTGTAACTTAGCACCCATTGGTCAACCTCTCCTAGATATTCCCTCAACTCTATTCTCCCCAGCTTTATCCCTTTTATGGCAGACTAGTATTCTGTCTTAGTTACTTTTCTTGTTGCTGAGACAAAATACCCAACACTCAAAGTTAAAGGAGGAGAAATTTACTGTAGCTCACAGTTAGCAGAGGTTTTCGTTCATGGTTGGCTGGCTCCAAGGCAGGTGGCATGGCAGAGGGGCACTGCGGAGGAGAAACAGTTTCTTTCCAGGCAGAAGGCAGCAAACCAGCAACGTATAGCAAAGAAGCAGCAAGCAAGCAAAAGCAGCCCTCTTTCTGTCCCTTATATTCTGTCCTGGCTACATGTCCTCAGAGCAGGTAGCACTCATACCCAGACTGGGCCTTCCCATTATCCACACCCAGAACTATGCCAAACCAATCAGTGGACTAATTTAATAATTACACACCCTTGATCCCAGGATCACACACTCTAGATCTAGCCACCTATGAATTTGGAGGGTCATCTAGACACAAGCCATAACATGTTCCATTGTGTATGTGTACCACATTTTCTTTAGTCATTCATCAACTGATGGCCAGTGGGTCATTTCCATTGCTTGCCTATCGTGAATAGTGCTGCAACAAACGTGGGAGTGCAGATAGCTCTTCAACAGACCCATTTTATTTCCTGTGGGTATATACTCAGTGGTAGGATTGCTTTTAATTTTTTGAGGAACCACCATACTGTCTTCCATACAGCTGTACTAATTTATGTTGCCACTAACAGTACACGAACGTTTCCTTTTTCCACATCCTCATCAGCACTTGTAATCCTTTGTCTTTTCAATAAGAGCCATTCTTACTAAAGTGAAGTGATATCTCATTGTGGTTTTGGTTGGCATTTTCCTCACAATTAGTGATGTTGAATACTTTTCAAATATCTGTGACCATTTTTATGTATTTGTTTAAGAAATGTTTATTCAGGTCTCTTGTCCATTTTTTTACATTGGATTTTTCAGCTTTTAGCTTTCTTTTTTTTTTTTTTTTTTTGGTGCCAGGGATCGAACTCAGGCCCTTATGCTTGCTAGGTAAGCACTCTAACCAGTGAGCTAAATCCCCAGCCCCAACTACTGAGTTTTTTAAAACATATTTTTCATATATAAAGAATTCTTGAGGTTGGGGATTTAGCTCAGTGATACAGCACTCACCTAGCAAGCACAAGGGGCTGAGTTTGAGCCCCAGCACACACACAAAAAAAGAATTCTTATGTATGAAAGGATACATAGCTGATTTTTGTAACTGTAAGAGATAGAGATCTAGTTTCAGTCTCCTACTTGTGGGTATCCTATATTCCCAGCACCATTTATTGAATAGACTGCCCTTTCTCAAATGCATATTCTTCAAACCTTTGTTGAAAATCAGTTGGCTGTATTTATGTGCATTTTTTCTCAGGTTCTCTACTCTGTTCCATTGGTCTATGGGTCTGTTTTTACACCAGCATCATCCTGTTTTGATTACTAGTTTTATAGTGTATTTTGAAGTCAGGTAGTATAATGCTTCCTGCTTTGTGCTTTTTGTTCAAGATGGCTTTGGTTATTTGAATTTTTTGTGGTTCCAAATAAATTTTGGCTTTTTTTTTTCTAGTTCTGTGAAGAATGTCTCTGGAATTTTGATGGGGATTACACTGTATCTGTAGACTGCTTTGTGCCATATGGACATTTTGACAATACTGATTCTTCCAATCCATGAACACAGGATGTCTTTCCATTTTGTAAGTGTGAACTCTTCACATTTACATTAATATTTTGTATGTAGTTTTAACATAAATTTCTTTCATCAATATTTTGTATGTAGTTTCGATTGTAGAGATCTTTCACCTCTTTGGTTAAATTTATTTCCTCATTCTGTTGATGTAATATATCAGATTTATTGATTTGCATATGTTGAACCATCCAAACCTGGGATGAAGCCCCCTTGATCACGGTGAATAATCTTCTTAATGTGTGATTGGGATTTAGTATGTTAGTATTTCACTGAGGATTTTTATATCTATGTTCATCAAGAATACTGGCCCACAGTTTTCTTTATTCGTAATAGTCATCGTCTGGTTTCAGTATCAGAGTAATGTTGGCCTCACAGAATGTATTTGGAAGAATTTCATCCTTTTCAATTCTTCAGAATAATTTAAGAAGAATTGGTATTAATTCTTTAAATGTTTTGTGAAATTCAGCAGTGAAGACATCTGGTGCTGGGCTTTTTTTGATGGGAGATTTTCTATTTCTGATTCAATCTTATTATGTGTCATTGGTTGGTACAGGTTTTCTATTTCTTAATGATTCAATCTTAGTAAGGTGTATGTGTCCAGGAATTTATCCATTTCTTCTGGGTTATCAAATTTGTTGGCATACAGTTGTTGAAAAGCTCTTTTATTGAAAAATGATTGATTATCGCAGCACTTGGGAAGCTGAAACAGGAGGATTGTCTTGAGTTCAAGGCCAGCCTGAACTACAAGGAGAGATTCTTTCACAAATAAATAAATAAACTTAAAAAGGCTAGGGATGTAGCTCAATGCAAAGGCCCTGGGTTCAATCCCCATTATTGAAAAAAAAATGATTCGATAATCACAAGTGTATTAACTACTTCCCAATGCTGAGACAACATACCAGACACCTACAACTTAATGGAGGCTCACAGTTTTCACAGGATTCAGTCCATGGTTGGGCCGGCTCCATGACAGAAATGGCATGGTAGAAGGGCTACTGAGTAGAGTAAAACTGTTCAACCCATAGCAACCAGGAAGCAGAGAGAGGGGGGAGAAGAGCTAGGGAGGGAGATACACCATCCAAAGGGATTCACCCAGTGAGACATCCAACCAGCACTTTTAGCTATGAACTCATTGGTGGGTTGATTTACTGATGAGTATAGTGGCTCCATGATCCAATCACCTTCCAAAAGCCCCAGGTCTGAATTCATGAAATTTTTGGAAGTCATTTTAGTTCTGAACCGTAACAATGAGTTTATAGTGATACTTCTAGTTTAAATACATGATATTTTTCTTAACCTCATCTATCTTAATCCATTTCACCCTTTTTTCTTATAACCAAAAAACCTAGTACGATCATTCTTTTGCTTATTCCATAATACACATACAACACTCTTACAGAATAACAATACTGATGCTAACAAACATGACAACTGAAAACAGTGTAGGATTTTTAATTTGTTTTGTTGTTTGTTTGTTGTTTGGTCCTTAGGGTATATCCCACTAATAATAAACAGTCATTGCCTCGCAAGCACAAGGCCCTGAGTTCGACTCCCAGTACCCCCCGAAAAAGAAAAAAAGTTATTGCAGTATTTTGAAATAATTTACATTTGTGTGGTTATGCCACCAACTCCAGATTGTATATAGTAAGGTTAATCTCATTTTGCTTTTGATATTTACAGATTGATCTCTTAAACTACATACTTTATAACCATGTAAATTGTTTATGTGGCTCCACAGTTAAATGTAGCAAACAAGATATATTCAGAGAGGTCTGGCTTCTATCTCAGTGCCCTGTATCCTTTCCTTCCTTCCAGCACACTATATGCACTTTTTGGTTGCTTTATTTAATTTACTAATATGGCTAGGGTATCACTGTAAACAGTATATAAAGGTACTTTTTTACATCTGCATGGAATTCCATTGTATGTATATACTGTAGTTAATCCAATCATTTCCCTCTTAATGGAAAATTGGGTTATTTCTAGTGTTTTGTTATTATAATTAAATAACTGGGCTTTTAAAATACTTTGTTCAGATACTGAAGACACCCATTCCCAAGCTTATTGATCATCTTCAGAGAAAGTACTAAGCAGTTTGTATAAACCTGGAAATGAGACTCACATTTTTCTAGCTCCAATGTGTCCTAATTTGTGTTTTTGTATTATTAGTTGGAATTTCTCTTTATTACATTTAAGTATTAGTAATATTTAATACAAACTTTATTATAATTTTACTTTATCATACATAGCAAGAATATATATATATATATATATATATATGTATATACTGGAAACATTTTTTTCTATTAGGTCACCATGTGAAAATGTATTTCTTATTGTGAGAGTCCAAAGGTACACAGTCAGAGGATAAGACCAACCATAGGTATTGCTAGTTGAGGGTTTGTGCTTCTTTATTTTTAAATTATTTATTTATTTTACTTTTTTTGGTTGTTTTGTTTTTGTGGGGTTTTTTGGTTTCTTGTTTTTTGGTTTTTTGGGGGGTTTTTTTGCTTTGTTTGGTTTTGGGTGCTGGGGATTGAACTCAGGACCTTGAACTTGCCAGGCAAGTGCTCTACCACTGTGCTAAATCTCCAACCTTTTGTTTTGTTCTGAGTCAAAGTCATGCTGTGTAGTTCAGGCTGGCCTTGAACTCACTATGTAGCCCAGGGTGGCCTCAGACACACGGTGAACCTCCTGCCTCAGCTTCCTGCATGCTGGGATTATAGGCATGTGCTACCACACCCAGACTATGTTTTGTATTTTTAATTCTTCCACCTCAGCTGCCCTAAAGCTAGACACCAAGCTTCCCATCCCAAAAGGTCCTGTTCTCCCTCTGGCTCCAGCTTGCTATCCTGATGTCAGCCCTTCGTGCCTGCACAGTTGCCTGGACTTCTCCTTACACTGTGCTCTGATAAACTGGCTATGATGTCTCTTGACATCACTCTTGTCACCCATGTCATCTAGGCATTTCTGTGGCTATGGGGGGGGAGGAAGGGACAGCCAGCCACACCAGCTGCACCCTCTTGTCTACATGTTGACTATTCCAACACTGTTTATTAAACCATTCGCCTCTCCTACCCTTAAGTATATTCCTTGGCAAACTCCCTCCCACTTGCTACCACCCTGTCTTTCTCTTGCCCTTCAGAATCTAGTTCACAGTCGCTCCTGCTTCACACTCACTCACAAGACAGCACAGGGTGGCCGCTTCCACTGGAGGACGGCGGCGTCGCTCACCAGAGGCCAGAGGGGCCACAGGAACCGGGGGGCGATGCGGTTGCGAGTCGGGGGCAGCGAGGGCTGGAACCCAAGGTCGGGCCTAGGTGACCTGGGCTACGTGGCCCCTTTGGAGCACAGTCCCTGAGTCCTCTCTGATCCCTCGCCACACACTCAGTTTTCTCTCCCTTCTCGCTTCCAGAAAGACACAGGCATTCGGCGGTTTCTTGTGCCCCCTTCCACCCATGAAGCCTGTGGGAACCACCCAGGGGGCCGCTTGGCAGGCAGTCACCACGTAACACGGGCAGGGCGCGAAGCGCTTCTCGGCAGGAGTGGCCTTCGGGGGAAGGACTTCGTCGCGCTCCTCAGCCCCAGCAGCCAGGAAACCAAAAGGATGATTTCTCAGATACCTTTACATACCTGACCTCTCGTTTCTAGTCAGTCTCCACAGGAAAATAAAACACAAAAGCAAGCCACGCAGAGCAGCCTCCAGCCACCTGGCAAAAGAAGATGGGACATTCGCCGGAAGTTTCTCCGGCTCCGCTTCCTTTTCTGCCCGCCACACAGGACGCTGATACCCGATTGGCCTCTTCCTCCCCGGGGCCCCACCCACTCCGCTGTCCAGGAAGTCCTGATTGGTCCCAAGAATCCTGCTGCTTTTTCGGGCCCTGGTTCCATGTGAGGGACTTGAGGTTTTTGGAGGCGGAATGCCTAAATAGTGTACCAAAAAATATGCTAAGAAGGGTTGGGGATTTAGCTCAGTGGTTACAGTGCTTGCGTTGCAAGCACAAGGCCCTGAGTTCAATCCCCAGCACCAAAAAAAAAAAAAAATAAAAATAAAAAATAAAAAAAAAATGGTAAGAGAAATACAAGGAGAGAGCACATAAAATGAATCTATGATGAAAACTACGCAAAAAAACTGCTTGGATTCAAAACTTTGGAAGGTAGGCCATACATTTTTTTGAAAGGTTATCTGTAGAGGGATAGAATAGAGAAGAGAGAAATAGACTAACTTTTAGACTGATTTTTAAAAATTTGTTTATACACTTAGGAACCATGTAAATATTTTACATAGTCATGAAACAAAATTATATTTTAAAAACAATCTCTTAAAAACTGCAAACACAGTACAACAGATTAACCTAAAAGGAAATGAAGTTAGTGGCATGGACACACATAGGAGACCTAGGTCGGTGAGTCAGAAACAAAGTAATTTGATTGCTATCCCAATTGGCTCCACCCTAAGGATAAAGGAACTGCTATGAAAATTTTAAACTGTTTATGGCAATCATATTGTTGGTGGTAGTGTTGGCAATGTTATTTTGAGACCGTTGAATATGTTTTGTGTCATGAAGAAAATGAGTAATTATGTGATCTTCTAGTATCATTCCCAGTACCACTGAGAACTAGGACATCAGCATGGGAAAATGATGTAGATGGAAGAAGGAAGAGGGTTTAAGTATAAACCCTGAATTTGGTTTTTAAATTTTTAGAAGTATTTATTTATTTATACATGTTTGCAGTGCGTAATGATTATACTTATCGAGAGGAGTTAGTACATGTATGTAACGCATCTTAATTCTTTTTTTATCTCCTTCCTCTCCCATACTCTTTCTCCCCTTTCCCTCCATCTCTTGGTAAACTCTAAATTTGAATTAGAAGTGTCATGATAAACTGATGATGGATTAAGCCTAGGAAAAAAATAAATGTTTTCTAGCCTGGCCATTTTAAACACCTAAAAATAAGGATCAATCAATAAAAATTAGTATATCTGGTGCCTGGCTGTGATCTTTTTTTTTTTTTTTTTTTTTTTTTTGGTCCCAGAGATCAAACTCAGGGCCTTGTACTTCCTAGGCAAGCACTCTAACCACTGAGCTAAATGCCCACCCCCTCCTATTTTGTTTTTTGGAACAGAGTCTCACTATGTAGTCCAGACTGGCCTTGAACTCACTGTGTGGCCCAGGGTGTCCTCAAACTCACAGTGATACTCTTGCCTCAGCCTCCTGAGTGCTAGGATTACAAGTATGGATTACTATGTCCAGCAAATATAATTTCCCACTAAAGGCACTAGGATTCCCAGAAGTCATGGCTGAGGCCAACCTTGAATGCCAAACAGCAAGAAAGTTATCAAAAACCACTAGTCTTGTCAAAAGGGCTTAGAAGCCAATTTTGTTTTGTTTTGTTTTTAAAGATTTAGTCATGGTAATTTTACTGAAGAGAAGTCAATTTTAAGAAACTCACACTGACCAAAGATGGGACAACTGGTGCATCAGATCAATACCTTTCAGTCAATACCAATTCATATTAATATTAAAAATTAATGTCGCCATAAGATGCTAGCAAATAATTCATGCCTGCTGTGAGCTCTCTCAGTGGCCTGCTCTCCCTCTGCAGAGTGTACTTATTTTCCTACCTTTTAGTAAATGTAAAATCTCTCTATCTTAAAAAAACTCATTATTTTGAGAGCTGCTAAATAAAAGAATAGAATTAAGCATTTATCCTGTTTTCCCTTTACGATATATACCTTTTGGTAACCAAATAGTAGATGAGAGAAAGTTTCTTTATAAAATGAATCCAGCTAATAAATGAAGAAGACACAATAGAATTTTAACATCTAGATGTCGTATGCCTCTAAATAGAGCACGATAGTGCTCCTGAAAAAAAGAATTGAACTTGAAACCAAGTGTGAAGGTACAGGCCTGTAATCCCAGCATTGTGGGATGCAGAAGCAGGAGGATCCCAAGTTCAAGCCCAGTCTGGGCAAATTAGTGATTTAGACCTTGTCTCGAAATAATAAAAAATGGGCGGGAGATGTAGGTCAGGGCATAGGCCCTGGCTTTAATACAAAACAAAAACAAAAATCAAAAACCTTGCACTTGAACATGAGCAAGCGCCATATCCAGTTACCAATTTATAGGGGAAAAGAGACTGAGAGTACAGAAACATGGTAAATGGCACCATGGGCGGTGGGGGTGTCGTTCAGTGGTAGACCATGTGTTTAGCTAGCACCAAGCCCTGGGCTCCATCCCCACCAATAGGGATGTTCGAGGCCAGCCTGAACTACACAGTGAAGGAAATGGGGGGAAAAGAGTTATGATGGGAATGTGCAGCGTGTGAAATCCAGACTATAAGAACACTGCAGGAAAAAGTAATCATTTTTTTCCATAAATAAAACTCAAGGGATAAAAGAGATAATGGTGGAATCTAGAGTAAAAGAGAAGTGATACAAGTATGTCAACCACTGTAATGTAGACTTTTTCCAATTATGATTTAAGCAAATTGTTAGGCATACTAGGCATAAATGTTTATGACATTTGAGACAACTGTAAACTGAATACTGATTGCATATTTGACAATATTATGAAAGAGTTTATTTGCCTGATATTATGTTTTATACTATTAAAAACATAGCACTGTGGACTTTTATATGTTTGGATTTTTGGTGGTGGGAATTGAATCCAGAGCCTCATCCATGCTAAGCATGCATTGTACCAGTGAGTTCCAGCTGTGTGTTGTTTTTTTAAAGAACTTATAATTTCATAGTATATAGTAAATATTGATGAATGAAATATTTGAAATTTTAAAAATAATATTGGAGAGGGCAAGTAGCTGGAAGAATAGAGGACACAAGCATGGCTATGTGCTGATTATTGTTCAAAATGGTAACAGACACTTGGGATCTGAGTCACTTTCTTTTTGGTTTTTTGAGACAGGGTCTCACTGTGTAGTTCGGGCTGGCCTCGAACTTGCAGCGATCCTCCTCCTTCAGCCTCCCGAGTGCTGGGATTGCAGGCATGTGCCACCACACCCATTTTGAGTTACTTTCTTGTCACTGACACCCAATACTTGACACCTGCAAGTCTAAAGAGGCAAGGTTTATTTTGGCTCACGGTTTGTAGAGGTTTCAGTGCATAGTTGACTGGTTCCACAGCAAGGCAGCATGGCAGAGGGGCCTGGCAAAGCATAGCTCATGGCATGGCAGCAGAAAGCACAGAGAGGGATCAAGGAAGGAAGAAGGGAGGGAGATGGACCCATTCAGGCCACACCCCCATTGACCCACCTCCTCCAACCAGGCTTCACCTCCCAATGTCACATTTGGCTATAAACTCATCAGTGGACCAATCCACTGATGG
>PVJO010031638.1:0-14086 GCA_004026905.1 Hystrix cristata
GCAGGCATAGTGTTGGCTTTCATTAGCTATTCTAGCACTACACTAGGTGAACTTGGGAAGCCTTGTGAAATAGTTACCAACTCCTTGCCCATCTAATTAAATATCAAACAATTTAAGTGAATTGAATTTTTAAGTGGGTCTTATGATCAGGCAGAAAGTGCCCAGTGAAGATGTGTATCCTCACTCCAGGCCAAGTGTATCCTTTTACATGAATACATTAATTGTCCTTCAGGTCTAAAACAATCTTAGGTGAATATAGGCCATGCGAACCAAATAAGAAAAAACAATTCATTTGTCCTTTAAAAACAATGTTACTTCCGTTTACGTATATCCTCCCCAGAGCTCTAACTAAAATGTTCATTTTTGTTAACCAAATATAGCTTCAGGCCTAGATTCACACATTCACCTAACTGGAAAAGGAGAGCTAGATTCGATATGTCAGCACTACCACCACAGTGCTATCAACCAAAATCATCGGTGGGCTTTTCTTCCCCTTCACACACTGGTTTTCTAAGGCTGTGTTTCCGATCTTGTGGTGTATGTGTCCTCCATTATAAATTTATCTGTGCTCCCTGGTAGACTTGGTATAAATGACAACTAAAATATAATTAGAAGAGCTGAATCTCTGAGGTGGAGGATAAATGGAACATGGACAGCACTTTTTTTAGTGTGCTCTGAGACCCTTTCACAGCTACCCTTCCAAGCGCCCTCACCCCAGCCCCAAGAAAGGAAGGCCCACCTTGTGGGAAGATATATTCTAAAATGATTTCATCTGCTTAGAGAAAAAAAGGTTCAAAGAAACAGAAAGAGAGAGATTTACAGTGTTATTTTTATGTGGTGCTCCACCAAAAGGCAGGAGTAAGGAATAAAGGGTACCTGGGGACAGCGTCTTAGAAACTTATAATTAATTTATTATGTTTACTTGCAAACTCTTGCTTTCTCTCTAAAACATTTACATCATTAAAATTCAATATTCAAGCATATATGTGGATTTTATCTAAAGTAAATTAAATTTAGATGAGTTTGCATTTATGTTTCTTTAATCTACTCATATATTTATTATTTGATCATTGGAACATTAGTTAATGATTTCCAAGGATTGAACTGTGCAAGTAAGCTTTTTATGAAATTCATGAAAAATTTTTGTCATTGTTTTACTGTCTTAATTATTTGAATGTTAGTCATCCTAATCAAATTACCTTATTCTGTTGTCAGATGCGTCATTTTTATGCAAAGAGCTGAAATGTATTTAAAAGAACCACAATAAACTTAAAAATTACTCTCACTAGTCTTAATATAGAAACAATTTAAAGTAAATTTGAGTGTTGGTTTAGATATTTTTCAATCAGCAGGATAAACTAAATTATTCAACAACAAATACCCATAAAGTTTTCCCTCTCTGCAAATACATAGGTGAAGCAATCAAGACACACAGGCTCTGAGATCTCCTATCCAATTTACACTAAGATTTGGTCTCTGAAAAGCCTCTTCCTTCACACATTCTCTCTCTCAAAAGCCCACAGCATATTTTTCAAGGATTTTCACTGCCAACTCCCTTTCCTTAGTCTTAAAGTACACTCCTTCATGGAGCGCTCACTAATATTTTTTCCTCAATTATCTTTCTCTATCTCAGGTTTACCCAAAGGGTTTAGTACTAGCTATCCTCCTTCTTCGACAAGCACAACATAATCCCCAGAGCTCCCCAGGAGCTTAGCAACAGCCAGAGTTGTTCCAAAGGTGTCTGTGTGTGTCCAGTGTAGTTTGAGTTACAGTCTTTGGCTTTGACTCTCCACGTGGCACCAAGTATAAACAGACAGATAGATAATGTCCCCACTGAAGCTAACCTTCGCTGTGTAATTTCACCTGAATTATTTCAAATGGCATTTCTATCTCGGAACACATTAGCATATTTATATTGGACCCAGAAGTCAGCAGTTCAACAGTCTCCGGGCCCCTTTACTCATCGTCGCAGAAAAGGTAAAGGACAATTTAGATTTCCACACAGATGAATTTATTTGTATTTATTATAGTGCAATATGAAATGGATGCAAAGGAATCCCCAAATGGGGAATTACATCTCGAGTATGAAGCCTAACGCTTATTTATAAGTAATACGCGCGACACGCCACAAAGAGTTTTAAACTCATTTAGCCTGACAGTGGTGGACATTGGTCAGTGACGTTCTAAAGCACCAGGAGAGTCTCAGGCAGCCAATTGTCTGTCCTTCCACCATCATACCCACGATGAGGATGGGACACGGATGCCCTCGAGGGCGCGTGCTCCAAGAGGAGTGTGAGTCTCCAAGGATACCAATGGAGAAACCAAGACATGAAGAGGAAAAGGTTTTGTTCATTTTTTCCCTCTGTGATAGTTGATTGATTGTGCCGATTTGAGTAACACCCCACTAAAGAGGCTCAGCATAGCTCTGGGTGTGGCAGACTCAGCCTAGAGAGGATTGTCGCCAGAATCCCATGAAATGGAAACAAAGAGGGAAGGCTACTCTGTTTCTTCACGAGTTCCCGTCTTCACCTTCCCAAGCCAGTCTCCCAGCTTCCAGCGCACATTCTTCAGCTCCAGCTCAGGTCCCCTGACATGGACTCACACTGGACACTACACAGAGCACCAGGCCTTCAACTGGATCCTTCAGACCTCCAGTGCACAGATAACCTTTTGCACCCTTCCACACTTAACTTTGCAGGCAGTCATTGTAAGGCAATCTTGCAAATTCTTATATACGTTTGTAGAGCTTGTATTATATCTGTTTCTCTGGTAAGCACTGACTGATACACCCTCATTCTTCATTTTCCATGCCTGATATTTGCTTAGTAGTTGTACTTAATAGTTGCTTAATAAATGTTGAATTAGCAAAACAAGCATGTAAGTAAAAGCAGAACTACTTTTGGGACCAAGTAAAATGGACTCCAACTTTAGAGATGGTCCCACTCTGGCTCCCTAAACTTCACCCCTCCTCTTGGGGCCAGGGATTGTGTCTACCAGGAACCTACATCTACCACTTATTTGTCCACTGATGCTCTGTGGGTGGAGCACCTTCGAATTCCCTTCGGGGTCTTCGGCGTCCTCCCAGGAGTCAGCCATCCAGGGCACAGCCTTGCCAGGGTTCCTGTGGGCCAGCTGCCGGGCAGGGCCGGGTGGGGCTATGAACAAAACACAGACGTGTGAACCCCTCTGCGGGCATGCAAGGCCCCTCCAAGAGCAGGAGGAATGCGAAGGAAAGACAAAAAAGGAGGCAAGTCTGCAGCGCTCTGTACTCCAGCTCCAGATTCGCAGGGATCTGAGGATTCTAAATTTGAATCTGGTTTCTGGCTCATTATAAGGATGCAGTTGTGGAGGTAGGAGGCTAGAACATACTGTATTTTACGGTTTGTGCTCTCGTTTTATAACTTTAAGACACTTCAACAGATAGGAAGTAGGAATCCTTTGTATCCTTGCCCTGGGCCCTGCAAATGTTACGGGAAGGTTTGTGTAGGAGGGAAAAAGAGAAGTGGGAGAAGAATAGACAGAAAGAGAGAAGTAAAAGTGGGCTGTTCACCAGACAAAGACTAGGCACAGGGTTTCAATACACCATGCTCGGTGCCGAGTAAAGTGCCTGGAATGGTTCAGATGTTCGACATAAATTTGTTGAATGGCCAAATAATCATTCTGTCGATAATGAGGAAATAACCGGGCATGGTGGTGCACGGCTGTCATCTCAGCGCTCTGGGGGCTGAGGCAGGATGATTGCCACAAACTCAAGGCCGGCCTGCACTACACAGCAAGACCCTGTCTCAAGAAAAAAAAAAAAATGAGGAAATAAAATCAACTTTTACATAGTTATAGCCAAACTAAAGATTATAAAACTCTCCAATATGACCTGCCAACCCCTTCAAGTATCTGATCCCAATCTCAAGCACAGAAAGTACAAAATTAGAGACTAATGCATTGAATCCTCCTGACAGGGCAGCGGAGAAAGAACTGACCCCCAGGAAACAGCTTTACATCTTAGGCTGCAGGCAGATCAAATAATTATTACAGAAATAGAAAGGCCAGCTTTGGGACTTCTGAAATTGTCACCATCAGAGAGGAAAACTTTAAATTTCGGAAGATCTGTGAAACCCGAAGAGGAAGGGTGCAGAGATAAGTAAGAGTTTTTCAAGGACAGAAATCAATTTGGTGGCCTGAATATGGTGAGTAACACTGTTAATTCGGATTTCCTTGCTTTAGTTTATTTTAAAATTCTACTTTACTTTTATACACAGCAAAGTTAAATAAGAAAGTCTTTGACTCTTAACAGCGAACTAGCTGAGAAAGAAATCAAGAAAGCAATTTTATTCACAATAGCTTCAAAGAAAATGAAATATCTAGGGATCAGTCTAAACAAAAAGGTGAAAGACCTCTCCAACAAGAATGATGGCACACTGAAGAAAGAAACCGAAGAAGACACTAGTAGATGGAAAGACCTCCTGTGTTCACCAATCAGCAGGGCTAATATTGTTAAGATGGCAAGATTGCCTAAAGTGATCTACAGCTTCAATGCAATTCCCCTCAAAATTCCAATGACTTTCTTCAGAGAGCTAGAAAAACAAAATGCTAAAATTCACATGAAAACAAAAGACCCAGGATAGCCAAAGCAATCCTAAGCAATCCTACACAAAAGCAAAACTAGAAGCATCACAATACCCAACTTTGAATGGTGCTACAAAGCCATAGTAACAAAAACAGCATGGTCCTGGCTCAAAACTAGACACACAGGCCAAAGGAGCAGAATAGAGGACATGGGAACAAACCTACATAACTACAGCCATATGGTTCTGGACAAAGAGACCAAAAATGTAGGAATGACAACCTCTTTAACAAATGGTGCTGGGAAAACTCTACATGGACTTGTGGAAGACTGAAAGTAGATCCCCATCTCTTACCCGGTACAAAAATCAACTCAAAATGGGAAATTCTGAAACTTCTAAAAGAAAACATAGGGAAAATATTTGAAACCATAAGCACAGCAAAGATTTCCTGACTGGACTCCGACAGCCCAGGAAATAACAGCAAGGGTCAACAAATGAAATTACATTAGATCAAAATCTTCTGCACAGCCAAGAAGACAACCACGGAGCTGAGAGAATGGGAGAAAAATCTTTGCCAGCTATTCTCCTAAGAGTAAATAATTCAGCCATACAGAATAATGTTACATCATTAGCAGGAAAATGGATGGAAAATATAATCAGTCATCACGGAGATTGAAATAAGCCAAACTCAGAAAGATGAATCTCACATATTCTCTCTAATATGTAGAGTCTGAAAAAGATGACATAAAACTAGAAGGAAGACTAATAGTAGGCAAGAGAAAGGGGACCAACGAGGAGAGGGAGAGGGTATAAGGGAAGGCAGTGGGGGATGGATATGATCAAAATGTACACATTGAAACCAATATTTCACAAAACGAGTAAGCACTAATAAAAATATATTTTTAAGAAATACCTGACCCTCATCTGCAGAAATTCTGATTAAACTCATTTGGGACAGGCTTGGGACTCTATTTTAAAAACTGTTCCAGGAGACTCTAATGTGGATTCTAGCTGAGCACTATTGAGCCCCGAGGAGTAAAACAATTTGGTTTATTAACCTGCTGACACCATTCTCTCCCTAGAGTGGGTAAAAGGCCTACAAAGGAGGAGGTGACCTGAAAAGTCCCCATCAAAGGTTCTAGGGGATGACTATTAGGACAGACAGCAGAGTTTTGGTTTGCAAATGTATTGCCTTGTTTTCTCCATTGAAATTCAGTCAGTTTTTTGACAGCACTTCCAAATTTGTCAAAATCGCTGATTTCTCTTTAGCCCGAATTAGTCTAAATAGCATTTAAATGTTTGTATTTATTGATATTCTAAATTCTTTGAGCCATGTTTATAATAAGAATATTTACTGAGTAATACCCGTAGTCAGATCTCAAACTTCAATAAGTATTAGCCTCTCCAAGGTGCTGAATACAATTCCCTTTCTGGGTGCCAGCCCAGCGCTCCCATTCAGTAAGTCTGAGAAGGGCTCAGAATCTTGGGTGGGTAACAGGTTTTTTTAGACAATATGGATCTCGGGGAGCCCAGGTCAACAGTCATAACCAGATAGGAAAGACTTCTTTTCTTTCTACTACACTTTGGCATTTTGTGAATGACTCAGCTATTCCAGTTCTATCATTTGTGGGAAACTGATTGCTAATAACTTGAATGCCACTATTTCAGAGTATACGGCATAATAAAACAAACTTCTATGAAATCCTGATGAAATTCTTGAGCTGATTCCTTATCCCATTATAATTCCGTAACACAAGGCCAATAATATAGTATATTACAGGTTAATGAATGCTAATCACACTTATTATGCCAAAATAAGTAGACAATACCAGGAATTTTTAACAATTCAGCTTACATTGATAGCTGGGCAATCATGAAAGATTCCATCCGTGATTTCTCTATCTTTGAGGGCTGTTCCTCAGTTACAGAGACTAATAAAGTTGATAAGAAACCATTTTCTCTCAAAGTCATATGAGTTGCTTCCCCATTTCTCGGTTCTTTTAAATCCTTGCTGGTTAATTCTTTGATGCCTAGTGTTCCATTTGGGGAATGTCACATAATCATGGAACATAATAAAAATTTTTCTCTTCAAATTCTTCTTTGAATTTTTCTGGTAACATATATGAATTTCATGCAAAAATTCAAAACAATGCAATTTTTGGCATAACTGGGATATGGTTTCCCCGAGGTTGTGGCTTCCCTGGTAGCCATGCAAGGTGACACACTGCATGTCGTATTGCAGGCTTGTCCTTCATGAGTTCTCAAAAGCAAGGACAGGCAACTGTGTGAGAACATCTGCAGCCGTCACATAGGCTCCAAGTCCAAATAGGGCTTGACATTTACTCAGTACAAAAATCCCAGAAAGTAAGAACCATTATCCCATTTGGCAGGTCTGGAGGGCAGGTCTGAGAAGCTTGCTTTGCCCGAGGTCACCCAGTTCTCAGGCAAGCTGAGTTGAGAAAGACTCGAGGCCTTCTGAACATTACCCAGCTCTCCTCCCACCGCATTATCCTGCCAGTCGCCTGGCTCTGTGCGTTCAGCTGTACCCAGACATTCCTGGTAGTCTTTAATTACTTCTTTCCCGTCCTCGTTGGCCTTCCAGTCCGCGACAGCTGAGACTTATTCTAGCCGACTGTTCACGTCTGATCATCTCTAGAAAAGGCAGAAATGGAAACTACCTTCAAAATCTCTGCCATTCCCTGGCCTCTACATTGCATCTCCCTTCCCTGCCTCTCATGGGCTGGTATTCTCCTGGTCATTTTCTCTGTTGTTATATGTGTTGTTTCCAAGGATTAGTTGGCTACGACTGTGTAGTTGGCATCATATTAGGTTCTTCTATGGTCACACAACAAATGACAGTCCCAGAAAGCCAAATTCATACTGGCTGAGGCTACACACAGAGGGGAAGTAGATGTGGGCAGGAGGAGTTGAGCCAGGATTAATTCAGTTAAGTGTGTGCTTTGGCAAGGACTGGGTGCAGAAGGCACAGCAGAAGGCAGAGGTAGGGGATTCTTCTGTCCCGCCCCTCAAGTCTGGCTGCTACCCTGTGCCATCCCGAGGAACCTCAGCAAGCCTAACACTGACCCTAACATGCTGCTGATCAGCGACACTGTGCAATGGCTGCTGACGTGTTCACCCACTCTGGGCTTCTTGAGGGAAGCCCTCTGTTCGTCACCGGGACTCCCTACAAATCAGTCTCCTCCTGGCCTGACCAGTGGTTGCTCACGTCACCATGATGGCTGCTCATCCTAAACACTGCGGGACTGCAGTGCATGTGCATTTGTAGTAAGCACTCAACATTTGAAGACAGTGAAAATTTTAGCCAGTAGAAACCATTCGTTTACTGATTAAACGGTTACTGTGTGTACTAGTCAGTACTCTCTAGAGGAACAGATACAATGGTAGATATATGAAAATGTGAGAGCTTATGAATTGGCTTTCTTGGGGTTCTTACATGTGAGGCGTGGAAGCGTGCAGAGGCTCCGTCTGTGCACTGGAGGGCCCAGCTGAAGGTCTGGAGGTCTGAAAGTTCCAGGAGAAGGTCTGGAGGTCTGAAAGTTCCAGGAGAAGGTCTGGAGGTCTGAAGGGTCCAGGCGAAGGTCTGGAGGTCTGAAGGGTCCAGGAGAAGATCTGGAGGTCTGAAGGGTCCAGGTGAAGATCTAGAGGTCTGAAGTATCCAGGTGAAGTTCTGGAGTTCCAAGGATCCAAGTGAAAGTCTGGAGCTCCTCCAAAGGAACCAAAACCGATCCCAAGAAACCGGGCGGGGTATATCCCCCTTCATTTCCCCTTTATACCATCTAGACAATGGGCCGCCCTAGGGTGGATCTTCCACACCCTAGGGTGTAGAATTGCTAAACCAATTTAGTTAAGCTTCTCTTACAAGTTGACACAATCAATCAACCATCACACTGTGCATCCATAATATATGTGGAAGTCACTGTGCTCAGGGTGAAGAGATCAGAGATGACAAGACGCCAATGTTCCCTGCCCCCATAGACCTGGAGAGCCACTATTATGGAACACCGTCATCTATAGAGATGTTTTCCAGTAATCGTTTCATCCATCTCTCATCCATTGTGCAATGTGAAGTAATACAGTCCAGAAAAGTGGAATTTTTACTTCAATATTTTAATGCCTAGGACTTAAGGAGTCTCTATCGATTGATCTTGGGGAGGCCAAGGTATTGACATTATTTGAAACTCCCCCAGGTAACTAACTACGGCCCAGGGCCAGAGAAGCAGCTCTATTCTAGTATTCCCTACTCCTCCCCTGTTTTAAGCATCACATGGGAAAATTATTAAGTCTGGCCCCAAATACACTACATTATAATAATAAGACTAAGAACCTGTGTTTCTAACAAACGTTCCAGCAATGTTTATAATCACATGAATTTCTGAAATATCGATTTTTGTCAAAAATGATATAGAATGTGTTTATGAAATGTCAAGTTGAAGCAAAATTAAAATAAGTATGGTCCTATATGATTGGTGGACTTTAAAAATGGAATTTATCTTGGGAGCACTCACACAATTGTAGGTCAATTTTTTAAAATATGAAATAAATTAAATATTATTGAAATGCAATTCCATGCTGGAATTCAGAATATCTGATTTCTTATTCACAAACTAACCTAAACATTTCTTGTTAAAGAAGTTTAGTCAAGACTTAAAATATTTGATGTAAAAACTTTCATCCAGAAAATTAGACTCAACCAAAAACAGTACATCATGTGCGGTGCCCCACACCGGTAATCACGGCTTTTAGAAGGCCAAAGCAGGAGGATTACAGAGTTCAAAACCAGCCTGGACTATGTAGCAAGACCCTGTCTCAAAAAGAAAAAGAAAAATGCCATGTTATAAAATAAGGTCTCTGCTATGCCAAGTGAAAAATAAAACAAAATAAAATAAAAACTATTAAAAGATAGCCCTCCTAAAACATATAGGTCTCATCTTGGAATGCATGTGGATTTTTAAATAACTCAGGCCTTTTAAGTAGTACCTGGCCTTCCATGTTTCCTTCAAGACATCTATTACTTGAAAATAATGTTCTGGGAAGCATGATTCTGGAAGAAAATACATTTTCCTGTCACATATCTGTTAAGTCTTCTCAGGGCCTATTAGAAAATTACATTTCCATTTCTATTCATTAAGAAGAAAAACATATTTTTTGCTACCTTACTATAGGCCTTTGAAGAACATTTTTATTTCAGCCTAGTGCTACTTTTGGAGGAAAAAAAAATTACCAGTTACAGAAGAAAATATGTTCTCAAGGCTCAGTCGAGCGACCCACCTAGACCAAAAAAAGTTCTGAAGAATACATGGCATTGGTTAGAGAACTGGAGTTTCGGTGGAAAACAAAGTGAAAGGTCCTGTTCTAGGAAGCAAGGGACTGTTGCCGTAAAGCTTTTTCACCATTCATTACCAGTCTATCCATCTAGCTTTCCGATCTAATGAGCAAGTCAGAATTTCTCGTTGAAAAATGAAGAAAGCATCTTGCTAGGGCACTGAAATGAGAAAGTCATGAATAAAGATGAAGAAATGAGCATTTTCATTTTGATTGGAGCTAAGTAGTTTAAAAATGATAATGGGATTGAAAATGTATTTAATAAAAATTATGCTGTGAATAATAAGTAGGTATTGTAAGGCTGACGTTAAATCATTTTCTAGAATATCTTAGTTTTTCAGAAGAAGAACTTGGTTTTTTAGTTGAAAACTGAGAACTAGAAAATACGTTAGACATATTTCTAACTTGAAAGATATTTTTTCTTCCTTGTTGAAAAAATAAAAAAGCAAAAATGCCTTGAACTGACATTTATCGATAATATTTCAGATAAGTCTTAAACTTGAATGGTTTAGGAAGTGCTTTATAAATGTTATTTCATTAATAATTACTACATTCTTTTGTAGAAAAACAAAAATACTATTAGAAGAAGCCATTCCCTTGTCCTGCCTTCAAAATGGCTTTGCCTGTCCCAGTCTCTTTGTTAAAGAGCTGTTATTTCATGATTAAGTTCCTAAGAAGAAATTGGCTTTTTTTAATTTAACAGTACCATTTGTTCCAAACATCTGATTTCCAAGTTACCGAATAAATGATTCACAGTGTGGATGTATTCCCACATAACTTGTTCTCAACCCACATTTGCTGATACCACACTGAAATCTAATGATGTAGAAAATTATTCATGTTATTAAATAAAATAACAATTTACCAAAGATTTATCCTTTCTGCTCATCTGTATTTCCTAAATTGTCCTCTAATTGTCCTATTTGTTTACTGATTGATCAGTTCTATGGTACATGGTGCATACAGTATGGCATTGCTTTAATCATGGTGAAAAGAAATAAAGAAAAGAACAGCCGAGCTACACTTGTCACCAAAATTTCCAAGACCCAGCCAGGCTTTGTGAAGCACACCTGTAATCCCAGTGTTCGGGAGGCTGAAGCAAGCGGATTGCAATTTTAAAGCCAGCCTAAGCTATACAGTAAGACCTTGTCTCAAAAAGAAAACAAAATTTCCAAGACCCAGTTGAGTCTTTCACCCTGTGCTCCCTCAACATGGACACATCTCGTGGCACACCTCCAAGGGGCCCCATTCCCTGGCGTGTGCATACTGTGTAACGAAGCAGAAGTCTGGGTACCATCATAGGCTCACCACATTTCCCATAAGGGGAAGCCAAACCCAGCTCTCCTTCCTCCTCATGGAACTCAGAAGAAAAAGGCACCATGTTCACAAATAACAACCATAAAGCCAATATTGGAGAGAAAAAAACTGAAGGAAAATAAACCATGGTGCTCTGATACTGGAAGTCCTTCTCCGTGTGGTTGGTACCTTTACCCACCTCCCTTTCTCCCTCAGAAGAGCCAGCTGGGACCCTAAAGCAGCCTCCGGCACCCCCCTGACTTTCTCCAGAGAAACTACAGAACAGAAAGTACTGAGGAAAAGTGTAAGGGATGGAAGAGAAGTTGCTAGGCACCAAGTCTTCTTAGGCAGGGTCTGAGTTCTGTATATGATTGAGCCCGAATCTATGTGACAGAACTACAGATACCGGTATGTTCACCATCTCTCCCTGCCAACTGTAGGACTGGCTTGCTTGCTGCTGACTTCCAGGATCTTCCTACACTGGCGCTGCTCTAAGAGGGCAGAGCGCTGCGGATTGGAGACCCCAGAAAGCCTGAGAGAAGGTGGGTTTGTGCTGACCACCTACAAGAGAATATTGTTGAGGGGTTGTGGGGTTGGCGTGGGGAGGCCAGTAGATAACATGTTGTGGTGCAAAGTAATTTTGCTTTGCTTTCTCTTCAAAGGCCTGCACCTCTTTGTCCCTTTTCCATTTGCAAAAGATCTCTCTCCCTGTTTCCTATATTCTGTGGAGGGAGGAGAGTGGAAGAGGAAGTAAAAAGAATTAATAATTGTACATGTGCCAACTCCCCATGATGACTGTAATCATTATGTACTGTAAACATGTGCTAACAAAAATTTTAAAAATAAAGAGTCTGCAGTAAAAACCTATAAGAGATTTAAAGACTTTTTATAATTTATTTGGGATTCTTTTAAATTTTACAGAAACAGAAAGATCTGTACCTCATACATGTGAGATGTCAGGGCTAAACAAGGGTGTGACCATGAGAATAGGCAAAAGAGAAGAAAGATATGCAGCAAACAAATAGCTCCAGCATAGCCACATGGAACTCTTTCTTTGGAAGATGTACCCTTATTTTTGCTCGGTATTTATTTCTGCCAATTTTCCCCCACTAACAAGAAATATTGTGGTGTCATACTAATCTATTTAAAAACCAGAGAACTGAGAAGCTGTGAAAACTCTGCACAAAAATCTCAGACCCATAGTGAAACAAACAGCAATATGCATGCTGCTATATCTAGTTCCTTTAAAAACTGTCAGTGTTCATTAAAAAATACTAAGTCACCAAGTATTAGCGCAGGATCTTATATTATTAACATTATTTCAGTAGCACTCAAGACTAAAGGCGCAGCACTTTCTCTGTTTCACAGACAGGAATAACTCCTTCTGTACCAAGTTAACTCCTACATAATCAGGTTTATTTTACCACTCTAGAAGATCTGTTTGGGGGAAGAAATCTACCGATAGGCCACAAATCTAAATTCAAAAAATCTTATCATCTTTTAAAAAAGAAGTTCATTCTAGGATTAGGAAATTAGAGAGATACAAAGTACATAAACCTGAGAGAACAACAATTTTAAAACTCATGTCATGAATCTTTTGGTTCACCACGATACCATGAATCTTTTGGCACATCCTACTCAACACTGAAGTCCGTCCTGTGTGACCTTCACTTTGCCCTGATCAGCAGACTCGGCTGCCTTTCTGCAGTGTCCTAAATTGGTAGTAGCCCTCCGTTTTAACCCGACGTGTGCTGTACACAGGCAGCTGAAGTTTGCCTTCCTCTGATTCATTAAGCGCATGTGTTACCAGATTTTAACTTCGAGAATCCAGCGCTTTCAGCACCCCTTGCCAAAGCAGTCCACATGGACGCCAGTCTGCTCAGCAGCTCCGGGCCGGACGTGTCTACACACCACCCTCTGTTCACCGAAAGCCTCAGTCTCCGAGAGCTGACGGTCTCCTGAGTCACTGCAGAGGTGTCTGCTGAGGGATCTCTCCTCAGGGGCCTCCAGGAAAGCTCCATGATGCTCCATTTCTCCTGAAGCTTCGATGTTATCCTAAGCACACCTCCCTAAATTCCTTCTATCCAGCCAGCTTAGTCCCCCTAGCGATCAGCTACTACGATCTTTCACTATAATTTAGAGTTCTCTACTAATCCTTGGAAATAGAGCACTCTACACAGACCATATGTTTCTTTACTGTAAAGAAGCAGGCCTGTCTGCTTTCATCCTACTTAGCCTAGGTGGAAAAAGTCGCGATGGCATCATTGGTTTTCTTCTTGTGTGCCCCGTTAAGCCTTGAGAAACAAAGATAAAATTGAGTTTACTGTGAGCTTTACCTACTCGGCCACCTGCTGTCCAGGACCCTTCATCCACAAAACGGTTTGGTTGGGTAAGAGGGTGGAGCTAGTGTAGGCAACAAGGCGAAACTGGGGCCCAGCCAGCTGAACGGTGTCTGTATTAAGAGGTAAGAGGAGGTGCTCATAGATAAAAGACGTTCAAAGCCAAACAGTTCTGGGTAGGCCAACACCCCAAGGCAGATGAGTATGTGTAACCTAGTAAGTGTTCCTCTTGGTTTGGTTGTCGGAAGCTCAAAATTAGACCCTGATTGTTGACTCGCCATAAATATCTCTGCATGCTCTCACTTCCCAGGTGTGTAGGACGTGGGGCGGGAGTACAGTTTGGAGGAAGTTGCTGTGGGCAACTGAATGAAGTACCCGGATCTGAAACTCCGTGCTCACGGTTGCAACTTGGAAGCCCAGTTACCACAACAGCACAGCGTCTGGGGCTGTGATCTGCATCCCAGAAACCAAAGTGCAAGTACTGACCACATGGAACCAGAGAGCCTTTCTTGGAATTTTTTTTTTTTTTTTTTTTTTTTTTTTTTT